>OX393552.1:24147443-24257443 GCA_947650365.1 Chamaelirium japonicum
ATATATATAATATATATATATATATATATATATATATATATATATATATATATATATATAATATATATATATATATATATATATATATATATATATATATATATATATATATATATATATATATATATATATATATATATATATATATATATATATAATATATATATATATATATATATATATATATATATATATATATATATATATATATATATATATATATATATATATATATATATATATATATATATATATATATATATATATATATATATATAGATACATATATACATACATACATATATATTATACATATATATATGTATGTATATATATATATATAATATATACAATATTATATACATAATACTTACATATATATATAATACATACATACATATATATATACATATATATATATATATATATATATATATATATATATATATATATATATATATATATATATATATGTATGTATGTATGTATGTATGTATGTATGTATGTATGTATGTATGTATGTATGTATGTATTTATTTATATGTATGTATGTATATATTATATATATATATATATATATATATATATATATATATATATATATAATATATATATATATATATATATATATATATATATATATATATATATATATATATATATATATATATATATATATATATATATATATATATATATATATATATATATATATATATATATATATATATATATATATATATATATATATATATATATATATATATATTATATGGGGTCGGGGGTTGGGGTCGATGGGGATGGGGGTCGAGCTGGCTCCCTCCCGTCCGTCGAGCTCCGGGCCCCCTACCGTCCGGCGCAGCGCCCCGACCCCGACCCCGATCCCCTGCCGGCGCAGCACCACCCCGACCCCGATCCCCGCCGGTGCAGCACCCCCGACCCCGATCCGCCGCCGGCACAGCACCCCGATCCACCACCGGTGCAGCACCCCGACCCCATGTCGGCGCTGAAATTAGACCCCCCCCCCGTCGGTATCGGGCTGCGATCGGGCTGCCAGAGGGGATCGGGCTGATGGAGGGGGGTCGGGGGGCTGCCGGAGCTGGAGCCGGAGCCGGAGGGGTCGGGGTCGCTGGGGATGGGGGTCGGGGGGCTGCCGGAGCCGGAGCCGGAGGGGTCGGGGTCGGGGTCGCTGGGGATGGGGGTCGGGGGTGCTGCAGTTGTGAGAGACAGAGAGAGAGTGGAGGTGAAGTTTAATCAGATCCATCCGTTTTGGAACGGACGATCCAGATCATTAGTAAGAGTTCACTTGTAAGAGGTGACTTGTAAGAGTGTCCCTCCCCTATATATAGATATATATCTATCTAGAGAAACAAGATGCTACCTTCGAAAACAGCGTTCTTCGCTGCATTGATAGGTCGCCGAAGGCTATCAAAGCCATAAACGACGACAAAGGTCATTCGAACTCATAATCGGGAGGTGCTAGAAGTCACCGGAGGTGGTTCCCGGGTGCGGATGTCCTCGGAGGTCACCGGATGAGATGGGGTGATGAATGTACGGCGCACAATAGAAGTCGTCACCGAAGTCTTCTATCGGTGGAAGCTGACAGGTGGTGTCAACGGAGATCATCGGTGGAGGTGATCGGAGATTATTTATGTTGATTCTGGTTGGAGATCACATGTGGCGCGGCCATGGTGGATTGTCAAAGCAGCAAAAACGCTGCTTTAAGAGGTAACGTCTAGGCCCTCATATATATATATATATATATATATAGAGGAGTGTTACGTTGCGCTGTGCGCTGCCCCGGGTGGAAAATGGGCTGCACGATTTACAGCCGTCCGATCGTGCGGATCGGCTGCAAAACCACGCGAAAACCCCTGCCCGTCTGATCCTCTAGACCGCGCCGTCTGATCGCGTGCAGCGCTCCCCCGCCCGGCCCGTCTGATTGTTCGGCTGGAATCCCCGGCCGTCTGATCCGGTGCAGCTCACCCCCGCCGAGCGTATATTTGTCGGTTCGATTCCCATCCGTTGGATCGATGGGAATCGAACGGCCAAATTTGATTTTCGCTGTTACTGTAGCGGCTACAGTAACAGCGAAAATCATTTTTTGCCGTTCGATTCCCATCGATCCAACGGATGGGAATCAATTTGATTCCCATCCGTTGGATCGATGGGAATCGAACGGCCAAAAATGAATTTCGCTGTTACTGTAGCCGCTACAGTAACAGCGAAAATCATTTTTTGCCGTTCGATTCCCATCGATCCAACGGATGGGAATCGAACCGACAAATCAACTGCTCGACGGGGGTGAGCTGCACCGGATCAGACGGCCGGGAATCCAGCCGAACGATCAACTACCGGGCGGGGTGCGCTGCACGCGATCAGACGGCCGGAGTCCAGGGAATCAGACGGCCAGGGGTTTTCGCGTGGTTTTGCAGCCGATCCGCACGATCGGACGGCTGTAAATCCGCAGCGCATTTCCCACCCGGGGCAGCGCACAGCGCAACGTAACACTCCTCTCTCTCTCTCTCTCTCTATATATATATATATATATATATATATATATATATATATATATATATATATATATATATATATATATATATATATATATATATATATATATATATATATATATATATATATATATATATATATATATATATATATATATATATATATATATATATATATATATATGGGCATGCTATAATGCGGCATGCGGCATCGCACCACAGCTGTCTGATGCACGCGCTACGTGCATGCGATGCACGCAGCGGTGCATCAGACGGCTGAGGTGCAGTGCCGCACTTACCACATGCCGCATTATAGCATCTCTCTCTCTCTCTCTCTCTCTCTATATATATATATATATATATATATATATATATATAGAGAGAGAGAGAGAGAGAGAGAGAGAGAGAGAGAGAGAGAGAGAATACGGGTTATGAGCTGACAGCCTATTTGCTCAAATGGGCTGTCACCGGCAGCCGTCCGATGCACCTTGATCACACCGTCCAAAATAAAAAAAAAATTAAAACAACTGTGTTAACAGCTGTTCACTCTCTCTCTCTCTCTCTCTCTCTCTCTCTCTCTCTCTCTCTCTCTCTCTCTCTCTCTTCACACCCCGAACCCCCCCTGCAGTACCCCGACCACCTCCGACAGGCCTCCGGGCTCTCCGGCAGCACCCCATCCCGTCGACCACCTCCGACAGACCCCGTCCCTCCGGCCACCCCTGGCAGGCCCCCCTCCTTCAGGCGAGCCCCTCCGGCCACCCTGTCCACCCTGGCGACCCTCCGGCAGCTCCCCGACCTATTTGCGTTGATCGCAGCACTGGGAGGTCGGGGAGCTGCCGGAGGGTCGCCGGGGTGGACGGGGGTCGTCGAGCTGGACGGGGTCGCCGGGGAGGTCAGGGAGCTGCCGGAGGGTCGCCGGAGTGGACGGGGTGGCCGGAGGGGCTCACCTGGGTGAGGGGGGCCTGATTGAGGGGCTCGCCTGAGGGAGGGGGGTCTGTCGGGGGTGGCCGGAGGGACGGGGGGCTGTTGGAGGTGGTCGAAGGTACGGGGGGCTGCCGGAGGGCCGGGGTGACTGTCGGAGGTGGTCGGGGTGCTGTCGGGGGCGGGGGGGTTCGGGGGTTGAAGAGAGGGAGAGAGAGAGTGACACAGCTGTGTTAACAGCTGTAACAGCTGTTAACACCTGTAACAGCTGTTAACACAGTTGTTTTAATTTTTTATATTTTGGACGGTGTGATCAAGGTGCATCGGACGGCTGCAGGTGACAGCCCATTTGAGCAAATGGGCTGTCAGCTCATACCCTTGTTTATATATATATATATATATATATATATATATATATATATATATATATATATATATATATATATATATATATATATATATATATATATATATATATATATATATATATATATATATATATATATATATATATAAACAAGGGACGACGGGTTTGTGCTGATTCAAGCTATAGTCAAATCCAACCCGTTTAAGTAAACAGTCTATCGGATTCAAGCTATTATCGGATCGTAGGATCAAAAACTCAATCCGTATTCGCCAAGTACAGATTAGATTCCGATCAGAATCCGGTCCACTAACATGTCTACACTGAGACGATTGTGATATCGTTGAGGTCGAATCTGCAGAAGTTGCAGTCGAATCCGGACTCGGGACTTGGAGGTGCCATGAGAAAATATGAGTCTCGATCGGGGAATCAAGTGAATCTTTTTTATATTGACCCATAGTATCTTAGATCTAAACCAATCTAATCCAACGATAAATAACAATAAATAAAATAAAATATATTATGTCATAGTTTGTCGGGTCAGATTTTTAACTGATCCAATTGATCTAATTTCATATCTGATTCGTTAAGTAAACGGGTTATCGGATTCCATATCGTTATCAGATCATTGCGCATCAAAATTCGACCATTGAGGTCTGCATATGGCCTTGCCTACATTGTTCTACTGCTTAGCTAATGCTGAGACCTTGGTCGGTGGATCTTTTTCTTAGCTTTGCTTTTCCTTGTTGTGGGCCCAAGGACTCCATCTTCTTCCCCCCCTCCCTTGTGGTTGCCTTTTTACACCTAAAACCTTTTCCATATTAAAATCCATCAAAGGGCCTAACAAGGTCCTCATTGTCCCCCCCTCCCTCCCCCCTCTTTCAATTCCCATGTTATTCTACTTGCTCTTTTATGAGAGGTGAGCCTGTAAAAGCTTTGCAACCCCCACCCCCATAAAGGGCTCCCCATAGAAGAAGACAAGATCTTCCCCAAAACCCACCTCTTTCACCATTAATCTATTCCCCCAAACCACCTTCCATCATGTGCTTTCCAAGATTATATATACTAATCTTCCCCCCATCCTTGTCCCAACCAACCCATCTTGAGATAATTGGGAGTAGGGCCTCTTTGAGCTCCTTAGCCTATTTAGAGAGAGAGAGAGAGAGAGAGAGAGAGAGAGAGAGAGAGAGAGAGAGGATTGGAAGAAGGAAATTGTGTGTTTGGAATGAAGTTTGATCCAAGATCTTTCCACCAACTCTTCCCCTCTCGAAACACATCATTGGGTTTCGTTGGCTAGATTGTGAAAATCTCCATGGAGAGATCTCGGACCAGGCTTCATTCCTCACACCTTGCTTTCCAACATGAAGGAAACCAGTTGAGCTCCAACAGGTAATCATTGTTCTCTCAAGTGCTCTTCTTTATGAGCCCCAAATGATTGAAAACAAACTACTTCATGAAAAAAACCATGCAAAACTCACTTTGAGTATCATTAAGGACAGAATATTGATTTCCCACTATTCAAAGGCGATATGGTGACGATTTATATTTGTGATGATCGAGAGTAATTTTGTGAAAATCTTATGACCGGAGGTTTTCGTATATTATATAGCTAGCCAATGATGATTGTTTTCACTAATGTTAATTAAGGAGGAGTAAAACAAATCTATATGTGCTAGAAGCATGGATGAATGGATTTCCATTTCTCCACGAAGATGATTTGAAGAAGATTTTCAGTAATCATACAATTTTTTTTAGACTAACGGTAGTATTAATTCTCAATTCAACATTCCATTGATCCTTCATATTACTTCATTTCCATTAGATGAAATGAAGTAATTCTCTCGACACGTACGTCTTTGGTTGGTTCTAGTGTAGCACCAAGGTGCAATAGAAAATCACCTATATGAAACTGTCTACATGAATTGGCAAAGAAAGCGAGAGAGATTTAAAGAAGAAATCATGATATTGTTAATATTTCCATTTACTCTTGGTGAGAGTTGGGATCACATATAGAAATAGTTCCCCAAACTTTTCAACATGATTTATTCATATGTG
Organism: Chamaelirium japonicum; assembly: GCA_947650365.1. Taxonomy (NCBI): domain Eukaryota; kingdom Viridiplantae; phylum Streptophyta; class Magnoliopsida; order Liliales; family Melanthiaceae; genus Chamaelirium; species Chamaelirium japonicum. Next base: position 24,153,297 of record OX393552.1, read on the forward strand.
TTTAAAATTATATTTTCCATTGCATGCCCTTCATATGAAATCAAAAAATAAAATCCTTATTATTATTTTTTTTTGGTAACTCTATAATCAGATACTAAGTACTTAATCATTGATAAATCTCGCAGAGAAAGGACTGTTAATTTGCTTATTACTTTAGCAACCGAGATATTAGTTACTTTGATATATTTGAACTGAAATGGATTCTAGCGGTTATTCAAGTGGAGATTCCGTATTTTTAAGAGTGCCATTCATAATTATGATGGTGTTCTTCACTAGATTATTACCCCTAAACCCTATGTGCTATTGGCTAAACCCTAACTGATGTTATATTGAGTTCATTAGTGACCCTAATGGATGGACATGAGGCTTTTTGGCAATGATTTTTGCCATCTTAATAATTATTTTTGGGGAGAGAGAGAGAGAGAGAGAGAGAGAGAGAGAGAGAGAGAGAGAGAGAGAGATGTGTTGCAAATATTTTTGAGAGTTGTATTGCATTGAGAACAAAAACCTAATGGCTCTAATTTGAGGGATAGGGCTTGTTAATTATGGTTTTAGTAAGTTTACTGTTTAATCTATGTTTCCAAGTAATACCATATTATATGAATCAGATCTCACAAGCTTTCTCATTGCTATTTGATTAATGACCGAAAAGTATGAAAACTAGTTTTTTTTATATATTCATCATTACGGGAGGATCACAACCGGATCGTCAAAAGCCGACATAATCCGGCGCAACATAAGATAGCGCCATCCGGCGGGAACAAGACCGTCACACAAGGAACAAGACAGTCACACAAGCGGGGGAACAACAGAGACCTAGTCCATACAATCAAAAAAACAAAGGAAAAAAGAAGCCACCATACGAGCCGTCAGGGAGATGCCACCATAGGGCTGTGCCACCACACCTGGCGAGGGAGGGGACCGTCGAACCGCACTGGATACGTCGAGCCAAGCCGTATCCGTCGCACCACGACGAGACCGGGAGCCGCCGTACACGAGCCGAGGCGAGGTCCACCGGACCTACACAAGACCACCGCATCGAGACGGATCGAGCTGCCACATCGCACTGGAGATGAGGGGACAGCGGGATCAGAGAGGAACCTACGCCGAAGAGAGCACCCAAAATCCCATAATTTGAAAAGGGGGAGAAGGACTTACAAAAGCGAAATCCGACCAAAAAGGGAGGAAAATGAGCATATCTACACATATTCTGAGTCGGAGGGACGGATCCGTCTGGATTCAACGTCTCTGGCGATGCCGGCGGCGTCCGGGGAGGCCGAGGCCATTCAAACCGGGGAGGCCGAGGCCATTCAAACCCTCACTTTGACTCTAGTATGAAAATTAGTTGATGATGATAATATGGACATTTTGATTTTCACTCTCCTTTTTTTTCTTTGTATTCTGGTCTTAACTAGCATGATAGAATGGTTGTCATGAGTTTTCTAGTGATCCTTTGGTCAGTCTCTGAGCACTCAGCCCAACTGAAGCCAATGGTGGTGGTTTCTAATTTTCGAAGAGTTGGTATTTCTTTGTATACTTGACGTAGTTTCCGTGTATTAATCTAAGTGGAAGAAAAAATGATTTTGGTGCGGAACCCCGTGTAGCAACAATGGTAAGACATCGCCTCCTAGGGGCACAGCCTAGATTCGAAAGAGAACCTCTTATTATAATAGTATTAGTTAGGATTATTTTTAAATTATATAAGTTCGTCACTCCTGAATTTTTAACAAAATTTAAGACCCCCTTACATTCGCCCCCCAAGGCTCGATTCCTGGACTCGTCCCTGAGATTCTAAGTGGAAGCAAAACATATTGGACTGCCCCATGGAAACTATAGTTAAAAATTGTAGTTGTAATTACAACTACAAGTACTTGTGGCTACTGTGGTTGAAACTACAGTTGTTTGGTCTGTTGTAGTTCTAACAACAGAAATGAAATACGTTGGCGAGTATTATAGTTATGACTATTGTATTTCGTTCTCTAATCGTTTTTTGTAGGAATCCGAAATATGTTGGTTTGATAAATATTACGGTTTGACTCACATATGTTTTTTTGTTAAGAACTCCTTATTATGGCAAGAGGGTTAGGCAGTCCCTGATCAGTTATATTATAAAAAGTTAGGTTACAATGCGATTATAGATTTCGAGCATTGTCATCAAATGTCACAAATTAACCCACTGGATGATTCACAGTTTGAAGATCGAGACGACTGATCTCCATAGCGACGTGTAGAGGGGTTGTAGTTTGAACTATAACTCCCCCAACCAATCATACCCTTAGTTATTGCCCCTGATCCAAGCAAGTGTGCCCCAATACACCAAGTGAGAGGATGGGTACCAATAGCCCAAAGAATCTAGGGCATAAAATTGATTCGGGTCATCTTGTGAGGCCATCTTACTGTTCTCTGAGCCCAACCCAAGCAAAGTCTGATTAGACTGGGCTGATTAGCCTCCAAGTCTAATCAGAACTTTTTTTAAAAAAATACAGTCTAATCAAGGAATTACAACCGGCCAATGGCATTACGCCACACGCACCACAATCCTAAAAAAATTTCCTCCTTAGTCTCTCAATTATCCTTAAAGTTAATTTTTATTAGTGTTGTGGTGTATGCGGCGCATTACCACTAGCCGATCATAATTCAGAATCATCAAAACTTTCATCAAATTTTTTCTCAAAATATATTGTGTTTGTATAATACAAATGGATTATCCATGGTAGGCTGATAATGAAATTCTTAATTAAAACTTATGATATTGTGTGATTGAATTTTAGTCGTGACATGGGAATATGATAGCATCGATGAAGGTTAGAGAGTTGAGATCCTAGTACGATTATGGGTTTTATGGTACTAGAGATGAGTTGTGGATTTTCCTCTGCTGCAGTCGATGGCAGCTGCCAGATCTACAACTGCCCCATCGAGGTCTTCTCCGGTGGCACCGACAACGCAACCATCTCTTGATCTCTCTTCAGTTGCTAGAATCCGTAGCAACGTGACCACCGCTTCTCCAGCCGAATCTCCTCTCTGATGGAGTACCCCGAAGGTCTTGTTATTGTTGGGTTTAGTCCCACATCAGCTAGGGGGTTGATCGATGTTGTCTTTAATATACCCGCCTTGGACCTCGCCACACATGCTAGTTTTGTGAGGAGGCGCGTATCCAAGGGTCTACGAGATCCATAGTGGTATCAGAGCTCAGGTTTTCTATACAGCCTCGGCATGAGAGGGAGGCCGTCTCCATTCCTAGATCCTCGGGAGTACGACACGAGTGTATGGGGGGCTGTTGCATGTGTCCAGCCCTAGATCCACGTGGAACCCTAGCCTTGTGTGAAGGGGGGATGTTTGGTTTAGTCCTACATCGACTAGGGGGCTAGGTGACGTTGTCTTAATATACCGGCCTTGAACCTCCCCTCACATGCCACTTTTGTTAGGCTTTGGGAGTGCAGCCATGGAGCATCTGATCGATATGATTGACGGTGGGGATTTAAGCTTTCCCTTGGATTTGTCTTTTTATTTGGGCTTGTAATTGGGTTTGGTGGGGAGGAAAAGAGAGAAGCCATTGTAATTGAGCTTAAGTCTTTGTAATTAATTGATGCGGGGTTTGTGGGGGCGTTGAGTGTGGGTACTTGGGTGCATGTGGGTTTGGGACATTTGGGTTGTGTTTGTATTTTGTGCACCCCTTCGAGCGAACACCGTTGGGTTCACCCAAGTACGTAAATCCCCTCTAAGTGGCGGAGCCGGAAATTCACTCTTGTGGGGACATAAATTCTACGAGAGAGATGAGAGAGGCTTTTGGCATACACCTATGTCTTTTTTTTTTTTTGGGGGGGGGGGGGGGGGGGGGGGGGTGGGGGACGGGTAATCGCCTGGTCGAGGGTAAGGAACAGACCGCCATCTTTGACCGTGAGTTTCAGACAGAGAAGACACGGACAAAGGTCCAATGATCCGAGAATGATTATGCAATGCAGCCTGTGTGCGAGATTGCGAACTGCGAGCACTACAAACCTGTGAGGTGCGGAGGTGGGACGAAAGAGATGAATTAGTTTTTTTTTTTTAATTACACTTTACCTCCCTAAAGCTTAGCTAAAAAACACTTAACCCCCTGTAGTTTATTTTGTTCCAAATCGCTCCCTAAGGTTTGGTGATTTTAGCGCAACACCCACTTACTTTTGTCAACTACTTAATTTCCTCGTTTGGTGATTTTTATCTGATCAAAACAGAAATGAAGGGGGCAAAATGTAACTCTTCAACTATAGGGTAGGGGGGCAAATGTAATTTATCCTCTTTGAAATCTCAGTGGGGGCACTTGCCCCCACTGGGCCTTAGTTGGCTCCGCCAGTGCCCCCCCCCCCCCCCCCCCCCCCTTGTGGGGTTACTAGTGTATGCACGTGCCTGTCGGCACTCGAACAATCGGCTTCGGCAACAACACACCTCCGGCCGCTTTCAACACTGCATTCGATGAGGCCCACCACATTCGACCGTGGTGCCCATTTTTTACGGTGGCCCCACATTCGATGGTGGCAGCAAAAACATTTGTGGCCAGCACTTAGCGGAGGAGGAGCCTTCGGGATGGGTAGCAGTTGAGGGCAGGACAGAGATTGCGAGCTGGCTTGAGATCGAGGTTGAGGATGAGGGTTGGGTAATGATTAAGGCCAAAATATAGGAGATCGCACGGGAGGGTTTATGCTTTCCATTTTGGGGATTTTGATTGAATGCCCGAAGAGGGGATTGCAGCAAAGATGCTTTCCAAATATGGATTTCAATTGAATGCCGGAAGGGGGGATTGCGACAAAGATGCTTTTGAAATTGGGATATCTATTGAATGCTTGAAATCTTTTGAAATATATTTTTTTTAAAAAAAGAAGTGTTTGAAGAAACCTTTGATTTGGGGGAAAAATATGAAATCTTTGATTTGGCAATCTCAGCCATTGGGGAGTAGCATGATTCAACGATAGGGGGAACTTTTTGTTGTTTTTGTCGAGTACTTAGTCAGCTTGTCCTAGTCATTCACAAACTATCATGCCATATTATATAGATATAGCCGGGGCCACACTTTCGGCCTTAAGAATACTTCCATTCCTTTAGGAGTATATGGGCCCCATCTTACTACCTCTAGCATCATTAATGCTAGTCTTTCCTATGGGAGGCCTTACCTAGCTAGTGGGTTTTTCATTGCGGCTAGGACAAACATTATTAGATGTGTTCTTTTGAGTGGAAAGAAGGGTGAAAATGTATCCACATGCTGACTTTATTTTCGTTTTCATTGATCTTTTCATTTTAAGTCGGTGAAAACGAATCCACCTGTAACATTCAGTTAATTTCCTCCAAACGAGACAACATTTTCTCACTAATCTGAACGGAACCTTAAATCGGGTGAAAATGAACTAATAAAATAAATCTCCATCCACTGTATTACCCACTTAATTTTATTTGTATAAAAAGAACAGTGAATGAAAATAATAAGATGAAACAAATTTCCTCATTTAAAAAAAAATGAGGTCAATAGATATATAAGTAAATGAAAATCATTTATGTTTCCTTAAGTAGATGTTTTTGTCAAAGGTGAGAGGACATCAGTGCAACATTTGAAAAACTAGTGCATTGGGCACGTGCTCTACACGCGCAACAATTGCTGATCTATGGACCTTTTTACATGTACACTAATTAGAAAGTCATTTTAGTATTAGGTATGAACACATGAAATAATGATAGGGGTATAAGGACATATTGGTAATTTTAGTAGGACCACAATGGGAAGTTTAGGAATGCAACACTTCCTTGCTTTTATTTTAGGGTTATTTTGACTTTGTCCCCCAAATTTTGCCTTGAATTAGACTTTACCCCCATATTTTCATTAATTAGACTTTACCCTCCAAACCTAGCTGTTCCGTCAGCTCACCATCTAAGAGAAAGGGTGAGCTGACGAAAAAGAAATAAAGTTTTGGGAGGTGAGCTGACAGAATAGTTAGTTTTAGGGGGTAAAATCTAATTAATGAAAGTATGGGAGGGTAAAGTCTAATTCAAGGAAAAATTTGGGAGGGCAAAGTCAAAATAACCCTTTATTTTAATGACATAATATCCAAATATGGCCAGGGTATATGTATACTAAATATATGTCAAATTGTATTATCTACACAAGTTAGAGAGACAATCAGGTTTCGGATATGGGTATTGAGGTTCCCATACCCATACCTGACAATTAATTGGGTAGAGTTCCAACACCCATACCTTATGCAAGCCTTGTAAAAAGTACTAAGGTACATATCCATACCCAAAAGTAATAGAGTAGGTTCCTATACCCATATGTACCCTACCAGGTAGAGTTCCTATACCCATACCCTACTCAAACCTTGTACAACCCATACCTGAAAGTATATTTGTATCCATATCTGTACCAGATGTTTCGAGTCGGGGTCGTCTCACAAGTTAGATGGGCAATTGGGTTTTGTGTATGGGTATTGGGGTATTCATACCCATACCCAAAAGTTAATCGAGTAGAGTTCCAATGCTGATACCCTACCCAAACATTTTCCTTATGTTATTTTAAAAACATAGGATTGAGAAGACTAAAATGGGGAACAAAATGTATGATGGAAGGAAGAATGAGTTCGTGGATTAGTGGAATTACCCTTCTCATTATAGCCCTTGATTTTTTAATAGATAAATAAGATTCGATTGATTAGTGACAAAGAAGAGAAGGGCAAAAAGGGAAACAAAAAGTAGGATGGCAGAACGAATGGCTTAGTGGGTTAGTGGGACTTATTCCCATCATAGCCCTTGGTTTTTTAAATGGATAAATAAGACTCAATTGATTAGTGACAAAAGGGTAATATTCTTGGATGATATTTGTGATTTGTGTAAGGATAGAACGGAAAGGGCAAAAATGACATATCATAGTCCTAGCCCTTGTGTTTGTTTTCATGACAAAGGATTCAAAATACTGGATGTTGATTAATATATAAGGTCAAGGGTCAAATGGGAATTAATGCAAAATGATTGATGGATGAAGGACCCAAAAGTGCGGATTTAACTGGGGGTAGGGATATAGATATAGAGATAAGGATTCCAATGCCCATACTCTACCCAAACATTTTCCTTGATGTTGTTTTAAATTAAACATAGGATTGAGAAGAGTAAAATAGAAAAAAAATTGTAGGATGGAAGGAATAATGGGTTAGTGGATTAGTGGGATTGTCTTTCCCATTATAGCCCTTATTTTTTAATGGATAAATAAGATTCGATTGATTAGTGGAAAGGATGAGAAGGGCAAAAAGGGAAAGAAAATGTTGGATGGAAGGAAGGGCTTAGTGGGTTAGTTGGATTTATTCTCATAATTGCTCTTGGTTTTTTAAATGGATAAATAAGACTCAATTGATTAGTGGTAAAAGGGTAATATTCTTGGATGGTATTTGTGATTTGTAAGGATAGAACGGGAAGGGCAAAAATGTCATACCCTTGTGTTTGTTTTCATGACAAAGGATTCAAAATATTGGATGTGGATTAATATATAAGATGAAGGGTAAAATGGAAACTCATGCAAAAGTATGGAAGGATGTAAGGATCCAAAAGTGTGGATTTATCTGGAGGTATGGACTAGTGCACTGGGCATGTGCATTGCACATGCAACAGTTGCTAATCTATGGATCCTTTTACACGTACACAAATTAAAAATAGCCATTTTAATATAGGTTATATACATGAAATAATGATAGGGGCATAAGGGTATATTGATAATTTTTGTAGGGCCATAATGGGAAGTGCATGAATGCAACACTTCCTTTCTTGCTTTTGTTTTTATGACATAAGATCCACATATGAGGTATATGTACAGTACATATATGTCAAATTGTATTATCTATACAAATTAGACAGACAATCAGATTTCGAGTTTCGAGTTTCAAGTATATACCTGACACTTAATTGGGTAGAGTTTCTATACTCATACCTTACCCAAGCCTTAAAAAAAGTGTGGGTGCAAAATTTGGCCAACACCCTAAGATGGGACCCACCAGTCCTGTATGGGGGTCCACAAAGACGACGGCGAGATCCACTAGTCCTGCCTGGGGGTCCATAAAGACGACGACTGGACCCACTAGCCCTGCTTGGGGGTCCACAAAGATGATGGCGGGGCCCACCAGCCCTACCTAGAGCCTGTCGAGGCGGCTGTAGAAACCGCCACGGAACCTGGATATTTTCAAACCCCTATAAATAGAGACCCAGTGAATATTCCAGATCGATCTTTTGATTTCCAGATCAAACTTTCGAAAACCAAAGCTCTGACATCCTCTCTATCTCATTCAAAGACAGACAAGTGACACTCAGCCTGTCAAGGTCACTATATTTCAAATGTTAGTGAATTAAGGTTGGACCTTATATATAGCACGGAAACGTAGGCTTCGGCCGAACTTCAAGATCACATATTTGTCTACTCTTCTCTACTCACTCTCTCATTCCTATACTTCAAAGCTCAAGTCAAATAACCAACATCGAATCGATTGACTGTTGGGTGGAGTCCTCGGACGGCACGAGGATCATCCCCCACAAAAAGTATTAAGGTACCCATACTCATACCTGAAAGTTAATATATATGGTACAGTTCTTATACTCATACCCTACCCAAAACATATACAACTCATACCCATACCATACCCATGCCTTGTAAAAACCTTGTACAACTCACACCCATATCTGAAAATACATTTGTACCCATGCCATATCATACCAGATGTTTCGAGTGAGGGTCGGGTCACAAGTTAGAAAGGCAATTGGCTTTCGGGTATGGGTATTGGGGTATCTCTATCCATACTCGAAAGTTAATCGGGTAGAGTTTTCTATGCCCATACTTGAAAGTACATAGGATTGAGAAGGATAAAATGGGAAACAAAATATACAATGGAAGAAAGAATGGGTTACTGGAATTCGCCTTTCCATTTTAGTCCTTGTTTTTTTAATGGATAAATAAGATTCAATTGATTAGTGGCAAAGAAGAGAAGGGCAAAATGGAAAACAAAAGTAGGATGGAAGGAATAATTAATGAGCTAGTGGGATTGCTATTTCCATATAGCCCTTAGTTTTTTAAATGAATAAGTAAGACTCAATTGGGATGGTATTTGTGATTTGTGTAGGGATAGAACGGGAATGATAAAATGGTACATTAGAGTTCTAGCCTTTTGCTTGTTTTCATGACATCTAATCTATATATCTATACTATATACTAAAATAGAAGCCTTTCTCCCGTGTTGTGACACGTGGAGCCCCATTAAAGAATGGTTCTTGCCATGGTCTGATACGTGGAACCTATTACAAAGGGAGCTGTCTCCCCTGTTGTGATACGTGGGCTCCTCTTGAAGGGAAAAATTATGAATCCCTTCAAATCCTATTAGTAGCCGTTTTGGATTGCAAATCAATGCCAGCACAGTAGCATGAATCGATCCCCATAGAAGATAACATGAAGATAGGCAATCAATGTCATTCTGTCACAGTAAAAAAAAAAAATTATTTGTCCCCAAGCTTCTATCTCCAATGGTCAACCAAAATAAAGTTTGATCACAGCCGCCCATTCCACCAGTTCTTGACAAGTGAATCTCACTCAACCCCACCGCTAGGCAAATGACACTTTGATTGGATGCCACGCCATTCGGATTGAGTTTTTGGGACAAACGCTTCAGGTTGATTAGCATTGCTCCACAACAAATCAAAAGGCTCTATATAAGAAAAGCAATCAGCCTTATGGTTTCGTTTAATGAAAGGTCTTCTAGAGCGTTCATTTTTAGGAGGGATGGAAGGCATGAGTAGCTTCGGGGTTTTAATGTAGTTTTTAGAACGGAAGGTTTAATGGCATATGTTCTCTCACTCCTTCTTTATCTCTCTCTACCTCTACCCTGAGAAATGTAAAGGCGAGCCAAACCCCAGCCCGCAAACACATACGTTATGTCATTGGAGCAAAATGGGAGCAAGGACATGGGTTTCAATCCGGCATCCACCACCACCTCCCCTTCGCTCGCCTCATAGACTACCCAGCCTACACCCTCTCAAGGAGTTTCTATCCATGCCATTCTTGATCCCGACCAGTCCGCCATCCCAAGGTGCATCATCATCCTAATCCAAAGTCCTATAAGTCAAGGTCTCTCAATTTTTTTTTTTTTTGTGTGATATGAATATGATGGTTTTTTGAACTCAATGAAATTATAGATTATTGATGAAATCTCTCTCTCTCTCTCTCTCTCTCTCTCTCTCTCTCTCTCTCTCTCACACACACAATTTTTTTTTAATTGTCATGAAAGTGGAGGGAGAAATGCTATTTACACGTATCCAAGGACAAAATGAAAGTCCGACGGGTAGTACATCGACCGTTGTTGAATTTGGAGATTTTAGTAGGGTGCATGAAAGCATGGTGTGTTTGGATATACAAATTTGTTGAACGATAAGGGAGGATCGCTTACTTGATTTATTTTGAGGTCATAATCGGAGGACACGAATTCCATCTCATATACGATGCAACTAAATTGTTTGTCTTTTTTTTTCTCCGTTGTTTATGGAATGTTGTATTTGTCTCAACATGGTTATCTATTACTTGAAATAATTAAATAAAGCTAAAAAAAAATTCTTTGGGAATATATGAAGCATGTATTTTGCTTAGTTTGGATTTCGTGGTTGGAGCATGAATATATGAAGCATTTATTTATAGGTTTGGTTATCTAAAATGGAAGCCTCTTTCCCCTGTTGTGACACATGGACGTCTTTTAAGAGCTAAAATTCTTCTTTCATGTGTGAACACGGCTCTCTTTTAAATCCATTTAAAAAACTACCATAAAATGATAAATTTTTATTCAATGGTCATTTGATGTCTCTCCCTCTTTTCTTTCTCTCTCTCTAACAAGTGAATCATACTCACCTCAGATTTTACACTTCTTTGAACAGTTGCGATGTCATCTTTCCCAAATGGCATGCATCAAGCACATTTGGGCATTGTTTCTTACTAGTATTTATACTAAAATGGAAGCCTCTCTCCCGTGTTGTGACACGTGGACGTCTTTTAAAGAGCTAGAATTCTTCTTCCGTGTGTGAACGTGGCTCTCTTATAAATCCATTTAAAAACCTACCATAAAGATGATAAATTTTCATTCAATGACATTTAATGGTCATTTGATGTCAATCTCTCTCTCTTTCTCTCTCTCTCTAACAAGTGAATCACACTCACTTCAGAATCACACTCACTTCAAACAGTTGCGATGTTGTCTTTGCCACATGGCGTGCATCAAGTACATTCGGGAATTGCCTGGGTTTCTTACTAGTATATACTAAAACGGAAGCCTCTCTCCCGTGTTGTGACACATGGAGCCCTATTAAAGAAGGGCTTTACCATGATCTAACACGTGGAACCTATTGCAAAAGGAGCTCTCTCCACTGTTATGATACGTGGGCTCCTCTTGAAGGGAAAAACTATATATCCGTTCAAATCCTATTATTAGCCGTTTTGGATTGCAAATCAATGCCAGCATAGCAGCATGAATTGATACCCATAGAAGATAAAGTGAAGAGAGGCAATCAATGTCATTATGTCACAGTAAAAGAAAATACTATTTGTCCCTAAGCTTCTATCTCCAATGGTCAACCAAAATAAAGTTTGATCACAGCCGCCCGTTCCACCAGTTCTTGACAAGTGAATTTCACTCAGCCCCACAACCATTCGGGTTGAGTTTTTAGGACAAACGCTTTGGGTTGATTAGCATTAACATCCGCCCCAAACACATAAGATATTGTTCGCTTTACCCATGCTCGCACGAGAACTTCCTAAGGTGGTCACCCATCCTAGTACTGCTCTTGTCCGAGCATGCTTAACTACAGAGTTCTTACGAAATCCGTAGCGGCACATGGTTTTAAAACGCGTCTTCTATGTTTGGGAGAAAAAATTATATAAGTAGCTCAGGATCTCATTCTCTCCAGGCGCTGTGGGGCTAACTCGTGGCCTTATACACCTCATCTCACATCACATCACCTCACTCATCCATCTTGGCATCCCAGTCTCAGGAGTCTTGGCTCTTGGTGTTGGAATTGGATCCGCTTATCAGAGTCGCAGCGGAAGCAAAAGATAAATCCGAAGATCATACGATGTATGTTTCATTACAATTTATTCTATAAAATAATCTACATGCAAATCTATGATCTTAGCATATGTGCGGACACCCTAGAGGCATACTATGATCTACGGAAGACATGCATGCATCTAGTTAAGTGTTTAGAATCATCATACCTTATGGATATATGATCCAGAGAGGATGGAACAATGAAGAACCGCACTTGAATTGCAAGGAAAGCTGTCGGATAGCATCTTGTCCTTTGCGAATTGAGGAATCCTCGAAGTCCCGTCTCTGAGTGTAAGGACTACGAGCCGACGGAGAAATTCGTTGCGAAGACGACGGCATACCGGTAGATCACCTCCTTCTCTTTCTCTCTTCTTCCTTCTCCTTCCTTCCTCCTTCTTCTTCCTTCTTCTTCCTCTTTTTTCCTTGGCCGAAACCTCAGAGAGGGAGAGAGGGAGAGGGGGGTCAAGTTTTAGAAGAGGGGAGAGACCTTGGGCCGGCCCCTCCCTCTCTATTCCTCTTATAGAGTCGGTCTCCTAGTGCTACAAGCAAGCTAGGGCCGGCCCTTAGTAGATAGGGATGAGAGGGGGCGGTTTTTAGGGTTCCAAGTGTCTATCGTGAAGCCTGGACAAAAATGCCCTTCACGAAAAGTAAAAAACTGAAAGAGAGACTGAGTGAGGTGCGCTACTCGAAATCGAGTTCCCTCAGCGCCTATGAGCTCCTGGAATTATTCCGTTCATTTTAAGATCCATATTCAATATGTTCTGAGCCATATTTCAGTATTTAACAAAATACCCCTACGGCCCCTAATACATGTAAATTAGGTTCTTAGGCTCCGGGCTTGCGCTCCATCGTGCTACTTCGCATCCAATGTATCCAACTTGGTTGGGGAACAATTTCTATACGCAACGACAAGGTGGAACCTTCAGGGTTCGGGATCTCTAGCTCCAACCGGATCCCTGATTAACTGTTTCGGTGACACACCGAAAGTTTCGTTAATCAGCCCTAATCCGATTAACCCGCGTAGCCACCCAGAGTGCGACGCGAGTTGAACTCTAGTATTCCTAAACTTATGTTACTCCCTCGTAACCCTGTTCTATACTATACTTCGATAATACTTAGTCCCTTCTATTACTAGCGCCATGATACGACTCGGGCGGTGGGGAGCACCGTCAGATCCCAATCGATCATCTGACTAGGAATTGATGACTTGTCATCTATAACACCACACACCTTCCGGTGCTATGCCTTGCATCCGGAACATCGTCAATCATACTGACAACCACCAGGCTTGGGTTAATTATGTGGACAGATTGACTCATCAAAACGCACCCATCCATCACTGGATGTTGGATAACCTGTAGGGATTACATGCCACCCAAGCGCCAACCGGATAACCCAATGTACCGTGGTATTGGACTATGGAAGGTCCGCACACGTTGGCACATCAAAGCACCACACAACTGGTTGGCCCAGTGCGCATGGTCCCTTAGGGTTAAGGACGGATTATCTATAGTAGTAAGACGATTTATGCACCAGTGTCTGAATCACTGAACTATGCACCGTCTTGGTTCCTGTTCAACACGATCATCATGCTTGGTCAGGTGAATGGGAATCCCACGTTCTCGTGGTGGAGACTTCACCACATCCTCTACCTGCTAACAACTTATTCTCGGTGAAGCGACCGACATCACCAAAGCTGTGAACTAGTTTTAGGTCTACACAGAACTGGTCCATTGGGTCTCCCAAGTATGGATCCACCATGCGCCTCAGTGGCCTACTGTGTTCCCTATGGTCCTTTTATTATATGTGTATTAACATATACCAAAGTAGTATTCTATTTAAAGCAATAACCAAAGTCATTTTTATTAATGTTAATACAGAAAATACATGCTCAAGACACACGAGCTAGCTACAACAATCTCCCATTTGGCCTAGCGGGGAATAAAAGTCTTAACTCCCATGGCATCCACGTGCTTCTCAAAAGCCTTGGTCGGTAACGCCTTTGTGAAAGGATATGCCATGTTATCTACAGACGCCACCTGAGTCACTGCAACCTCCCCTCGCTTCTGTATGTCCCGGATAATATAGTATTTTCGCTCGATATGCTTACTCTTCTGGTGATATTGTGGCTCCTTGGATTGTGCTGCCGCTCCACTATTGTCACAGTAAAGGACAATAGGATCTTGAGCTCCCGGTACGCATCCTAAGTCCGTGAGGAACGTCTTGAGCCACACCGCCTCCTTAGCTGCTTCGCACGCCGCAACGTACTCAGCCTCTGTCGTCGAATCCGCGATGCATCCCTGCTTCACGCTCCTCCAACTGACAGCTCCTTCTCCTAATAAAAACACAAACCCTGACGTCGATCTCCTGGATTTCGAATCTGACGCAAAGTCAGAATCCGTATATCCAATCGGCATCAGTTCCTATGAAGAGTAAACTAACTCATAATCTCTCGTCCTACGAAAATACTTGAGTATACTTTTCACAGCAGTCCAGTACCCTGGACCCGGATTTGACTGATACCTACCCATCATGCCTACTGCATAGTATATATCTGGTCTCGTGCACTGTATAGCATACATCAGACTCCCTACAGTCGAAGCATAAGGTATCTTCTGCATCTCTGCCCTCTCCTCAGGAGTCTTAAGACCCTGATCCTTGGACAATTTCATTCCATGTCTGAATGGAACCAGTTCCTTATTGGAGTTGTGCATACTAAATCTGACCGAGATAGTATCTATGTAGGCTGACTGTGATAACGAGAGAGTCTTGTTCTGGCGATCTCGAGTTACCTTAATCCCCAGAACATAACTCGCTTCACCTAGGTCTTTCATGTCATATTGAGAGGATAACCACACCTTCACTGTATACAACGTTCCAACATCGTTTCCAATGAGTAGGATATCATCTATGTAAAGCACTAGAAAAACTATTATAGTCTTATCGCTCCTTTTATAAACATATGGTTCATCCACGTTCTGCTTAAATCTATAAGACTAGATAGCCTGATCAAAACACATGTTCCAACTTCTGGATGCTTGCTTCAGTCCATAAATGTACCTTTACAACTTGCACACCAAACTTTCCTGACCTTTTGCGACAAAGCTTGGAGACTGAGACATATAGATGTCTTCTTCCAAATCCTCATTGAGGAATGCGGTCTTGACGTCCATTTGTCAGATCTCCCAATCATAATGGGCTATAATGGATAAGAGAATCCGGATAGACTTAAGCATAGCCACTGGCGAAAAGGTTTCGTCATAATCGATCCCTTCTCGCTGGGTTTAACCCTTAGTGACTAGTCTAGCTTTGCAAGTCTCAACAGTACCATCTGGACCTCTTTTTCTTTTGTATACCCACTTACATCCAACATGTTTAATGTTGTGAGGTGGTGTTACAAGTATCCAGACTAAGTTTTGAAACATCGATGTCAGTTCTGCCTCCATGGCTTCCGGCCATGCTGTCACGCCCCAGAAATCTGAAGACCGATCCCTGGGGTGTGAGGTGAGAAAAGAATGGGGTTTTGGGTTTGGTCAATTAATTACACCAATTTGGGTTCTCACAGGGCTTCTACGCTCTCTAATATGAAAAACAAGAAGGAGGGAGAAACAAGAGGGGGATCTTTTAAATTTGATTTTTTGAAAAACATTTTTATTAAAAAGCAAAGAAAGAGAAATTATCAACAGAGAGAAGATATTATCTAATCAAGCTCAACCTTCAAAAGTCATATTCTCTCAATATGAGTGACATGTCGGTGCCACTACATACTGACAGGAGTCTATCTGAGGGAGCACGAGGCTCAAACCTCCTACGGCTAGCCAAGTAGTCTCAGTCACTCCCTAACACTCAGGTGCACCATTCTAGAGTTCCTATCTACAGGGTTAATCAATTTAGTCATTTATATGCACTTATAGTTTCATCATGATCTATCCTAGGCTTGGGGCCTTGAGGAGAGGCCTACCCAAGAGAATTCAGCTGAAACCATTGCAACTACAACTATAGAATACTAACTAACCGATAAAAACACTTATTCCAATACAATTACAATGTCTGAAGAGAAAAGACTACAAGATTAACGTACTAAGCAGAAAGGTCACACTGCAACTCTAACTCCGCCTCTGGAATCCTACTGCTACTCCTGAGCCTCCGGACCTGCAACTGAGCCTACTCGTGGGAAAGAGTAGCCCTCAATAGGAAATTAGGAGATTAGCCAAATTAATGGCTAGTGACATCCTAATAGTCTTTAATAATATGAGACAACTAATCTTAATAAATTAAGATAAGATCAATCAGTTCTAGGAGGATCAATGTTTGCAGAATGATACCTAAACCTATCAGTTGTCTATATTCACATGCAATTCCTACTGTCACTAGGTTATCTAACATAAAGTCCATTAAATGTTCTACAGTAAATTAAATAAGACGTTTATCTAAAGTCACAAGGTCATCATGTAAACAGTCATACAATTCTAAATTCATATATAGATAAAACACACACTATCAAAATATGAACCCCGGATATTTTGTTCATCCTGCCCCCGGTCGGGCATTACTATAGGGCCTTTTATTTCGATGTAGAGGGCCAAGTCTCTCGCCGTGCATCCACCAACACCATGCACTAGTCACCTAGATGATCATAAGGGGTTTCCCGTCTTTCACGGTAGAGCTCTACCGCCCAACTTGCTTTACTATGGGGACTTCAACTCCCTGGGACAGGGTTGCTAGGCCAATCCCTACTCGAGAGAACCTCCTATTGGCTTTACCACAACCCTTGCCCGTGACCCCTAACCTACTTAACTTCGGCTGTACGCGCAGGGTGGTTCACGGCCCTTGCGCGCACGGGGTCCCTACCCTCTAGCCAGGTAGATTCGCATATAACATCTTTCAACATATACACCGAAGTTACAAAAAGTCTATTTAATACTTAACAATTTCCAACAATTTACCCCTGGTCCCGTACTGCTCTCGCAACCCATGCGACATAATAAATCAATAAAGTAAAACACTCATCCCAGTGACCCGTGTGCTAGGGTTGCCATACTCCTCTCAGGAGGGTGGGCCCCGATAATTATTAGTTATTCAATTTATTATTTAATTTAAGGGAATCGTAATTACGGTATCCATACAAACAAAGGTAGTCATTATTATTATTATTATATTAATATTTTAAGCATGCGTCGCCGGACTCGCGACTCCGCATGCAAGGTGGGGTCCACTTGACCACATGCAACGATGCCCGGTGGGGCCCGCATGCAGTGTCATGGACACCTACCCTTAGTCATTCTCATTTCCCACTATTAAAGACCATGCAAGGGTAGTAGATGTCATCTGGTTGTCGATCGCACACGACTCCGGCTTGCTAGTTGCTTCTGATCCGTCTCTGCTAGATCACCACGATCAATGTCTGATAATAACCACAGCTCCGTATCACAACTCTATCGATAAAAACAAAAGAATCTACGATAAGGGTTCTATGCCAAGGATAATCGGGCACCCTCGATAGGGGACCAACATTGAGTCGACAGTACGTATATCCGTGCGACTGAAGAACTCGAACCTAAACAATACTAGGTCAAACAAGTAATTAGAAGCTAAACCTACTCATTGAATCGGGCTCGAAGAACCCTTTCCGATGGTTCCAGTTTCGCTGGAATCCGACTTCGGTCGGATGGTTTCGGGTCAAACCACGTAGAACCGATAAAATCAATCGCATGGCTGGGTTGCTGGGGTAGAAGGGGTTCTAGGGTTATCTTCTAGGTTTAAAAGGTAGGACTCAATGTTCTGAGCACGATGCCGCTGGTTTCGTCCAAATCCGAGTTCGGACGATGAAACAGCGGTCAAACCACAGTACCACGATAAGATCAGGTCCAAGGATAAAATAGGATATTAAACAGTATAATTACTATGATAAACTATAGCCAACATGTAGTATTTTCTGAGCCGATCAAAATGGCGCTGGTTTCGTCCAATTCCGAGTTCGGACAGAGAAATGGCAGTCGAACCAAAATTCACTGGTTCACGGGTCTGGTTCGGGTGAACCAGACCGGTTCACTGCGTGGGTCGGGTCAGGTCTGTGAGGTCGGGTCGGGTCTGCAAACGTCGGGTCAGGTCTGCAGTGGAAGGTCAGGTCGGGTTCAGGGTTAAGCGGGTCGGGTCTAGGGTTAAGTAAACCAACATGGGAAATTACATATTTACCCCCCCCCCATGTTCGTCTTCTCCACGAGAACAGCGGGGGGGGGGGGGGGGGGTTGGTTCGTGCGCGACGGCGACCGATGGGAGGGGCGTCCTGGAGTGCCGGCGAGCGCTCGGCCGGCCTCTCTCGCACCACGCACCACCCCCACAGAGGAGGCGCGGGGGGAGGCGGCCGGAGCGGCCGTCGGTGCCCGAGAGCTCGGCCGGAGGGGGCTCGTATGGGGTCTGCGGTCGGTGGTGGTGCGCCGGCGATTGCCGAGAAGGGGCTCGGTGCGGCGACAGTGTCCGCCCGTGCGGGCCGCGGCAAGGGAGGAGGAAGGGGGGTCGCGAGTTGGGTCGCGGAGGAGAATGGGAGGATGAGAGGGGGCTGACCTGGGGGTCTCGACTTGCTTGCCGGTGCTCCGGCGAGGGCGGGTCGGGATGCGCCGATCTTCTCCCTCGATCACTTCTCCTTCTCTCTCTGTCTCGATAACTCTCTCTTCCTCTCGTTCTCTTTCTCTTCCACTCGTTCTCTCTCACGTTCTCTCCCGTTCTCTCTCTCTCTCCTCTCGTTCTCTCTCTAACTCATTCTCTCTCTATATATATAGATAAAGGGGGAGGCTGTTATGGCTGTGGTAAGAAGGGATGGGGGGATAGGGTCGGTTAAGACCTCCTACTAAGGGGGAGGGGATAATTATGGAGGAAAGATTCGGCTCGATCCTCTCGAATCAAGCCCGATCCTTCCATTCGAATTTCGGATTTTAAACCACTAGGGAGGGAGGTCAAGAGAGCTTCAACTATATTAGGAGACCGGGAGGCAGGCTCCAGGGCTGGTCGGGCTCGGTCCCGAGCCCTGAACCGGCCTCGGTTGGAATCCGGGTGCGATTCGCCCATCAACCGGGCTGAAAAGAATAATAAGTCGTAACTATCAAACCGGACGTCAGAATAGGACCCGAGAGGATTCGTTGGAAAGGTCTCATCGAGGTGAACGCGTCAGCACTTGGTATATAATTTTCTGACTTCTGGATCTCTCAAAAAGAAAGAAAGACTCCAAAACTCAAAATAGCAATAACTATTCACCCGGGGGTCGGATCGACCCTTACTCAGGCTCATTGGAAGGCTCTCTCAGAGCCTCATCTAACGTATCTTGTTTCGTTACGATAAGATCACCCGATCTCTTGTGGAAAACAAAACGGCTACAATATCGACTAATTATCGCTTTTCTAGGGTTTACCTACCGGGCTGCTGAAACTGGCTGCGCATACACATGATCGTTGCACGGAACGCACCATCATGACATGCTCGAAGTTACGGAGAATGTGAATATAAAATATCTCATAGATTTATGATCCATTTATTTGGAAAAAGCCCAAAGAAAAAGTCTGGCTGTAAAAAGATGAAACTAGCCATTGAGGATTTCTATTATTCTCAAATCTAACACCACAGGTGTTACAACCTACACACCTTAAAGAAATTTTCATCCCGAAAATTCAACTACAAAAACCATATATACAAGTCCACTCATCTCTACTACCAAAACAAGAACATTATAGCAATGAAAAGTTAAGTATAACGAGCGCAAACATCCTCACTAACACTACCAATAAGAAAGTCAAGTCACTACACCAAATCTTACTAAAAGAAAACCCTGACCCTCTACTACTCACAATTCTACTATCTCTACTAACCTAAACATTATACGAATCGACTCTCATAATTATTAGGATAGAAATAAACCTCCAAATTCTCACATTGCGAATACGAGTTTTGGTTTACATTTCACATTCTAAGCATTACGGATTAGACCAAAATCATGAGTTCTAATCATTAACCCTGCCTTGATAAGAAGCATCATCTCCCCCTTATTAGTACCGCCGAGGGGTGTCCTCCGCGGTAGGGTGACTACCAAAACTCATAGATTCAGAAACTTAAAATGCACTCAATTATCGGTGCCGATATAAAAGGTATATCAATGTATATGAGTGCCCATACACCCATATATAATTTATACTTTTGGTATCGACTCTACAATCATAGCAATGTATACTACACATATGCGCCCATACACATATGCTTAAGTACACATTCCAGAATGATTTGACAAAAGAGATGTCTCAACTAGTATGCATAACGTGTATCTAATACTAAACTAAAATCCTATAAGATTCCTATGAGACCAACAACTATACTAACCGAACTACCAATACTACTCAAGGAACTAAAGAACAAATGCCCAAAAAATCTATTTCTTAAGTGGGTCCATACTAGATAGCTACGCTCTGGCAATAGATAGTCATCTCATTGGTTGAGATGAGGGGATCGATCGATCCTAAACCAAAACTATTATGAGTTGCTTGAAGAAGCTACCTACTAGAAAACTAATGGCCAACTAAAATCGACTGAGCAGATCGATACCAAGTACTAAATTCTACCCTAAACTAATTATCGAGATAGTTAGACGGAAACCTCGCAACCAAATAAAAAATGAGGAAAAAGGACCCAAGACAATTAGAGACAACTTAGAAAAAAGACAACCGAGAAAACTATCATAATCTCAACATTCTGAGAACTAAAAGCAATCACTCAAAAGAAACTGAAGCAAACAAAAATTACTAGAATCGAATAATAATTAGATACAAAGCGGGGTGAATCGGCAAAATAATGATCATTCTTAAGATTCCAACTGATAAGATATTCCCAAATTTTATAAACGTAGGCAATCCATTTGACATCGTCGCTAACATCTTTTTAGTACTCAATTATCCCAATTCCATCTTAACGTCACTGTCATCTGGCCAGTGCATTCTTTCTCACGAGTTCTAATAAGAACTGCGAAACAAACCACCAAAGCCTCCGAAGAGTCAGTGCATAGCCTCAGTATGTCCTCTATCGGACAGTCACAAACCACCACCAAAGTTCCCGAGAAACAATACGTAGGCGCCAAATTCTCAAATGAGAAAGTGCGTAGCTGCCAAAGTTCTTATTAAGAACATTGCATAGCCACAGTATGTCCTCTACCGGACAGTGATCATCACCACCGCCAAAGTTCTCAAGGAACAGTGCGTACCCTTTCGGAAGAGTCACTATCAAGGTATCCCGTAATCTACTAACCATGGGAAATTCAAACTACCACCTGAGATTTCTATCTCTTGGTGTACTCATTGAAACCACTATCCCCACGAGTCATCATTATTACTCATAGGATCTAAAAAAAAGAAACACACAAGCTCTACACCAAACTAATTATAACCCACGATACACCAGAGAGATCTAACAAGAAAACTAATATAATTATTACATCTATATCGAGATAATGGACAATCCTAAAAACACCAACGAGGTCTCTAATACCAATGGTCAACAAGAATCAAGGAATCCTAAAACACCAACTAAGTCTCTAGTACTAAGGGTCAACGAAGATCAAGGGATCCTAAACACCAACTAGGTCTCTAATACTAAGGGTCAACAAAGATCAAGGAATCCTAAAATAGCGACTAGGTTTCTAGCGCTTAGGGTCAACGAAAAATAACAAAACCAACAAAAAGAGTAACCTCACAACCATGCCAGATAAACCATCAAGGATATACATCCTTCCAGATATATTCAAATACATCCATTCCAAAACCAATCAACCAAAATACTAACTAGAGTTGAATATCTAGTCCTTGGTCAGCTCCTTACCACTAGAAAGTTCAAGAGAATCCATATTAGAAGACTCCCAACCTATACTCTGATATAGACTCAAACACTATGCTTCTGCCTAGAGATCAAGAAACACTACCCTTGGTTAAGATTTTCTACGTGGCTTCTTCCTAAGAACTATCACCCGAGTTACAACGACTAACTCTAAACCTAAACATTATAGCACATCAGAGTTTAAATACAATCATACTCATACGACATATAGATTGATTCACGATTCTCGATCAATCAAAAACTCAATCATAGACAGTTCTTAGTTACAGATCAATTCCTCAAACAAAACCAGTTCTCCAAGTATGATTAACCCTAGGTCCTTATCCTTAGAAATACTCGCTATACCACCACTAGCTACTATGAGAATTCTATCGACTCACTATCTATACAATCTCTAGAAAACATTCTAACACCACTAGAGTCTAAACTTTCCGAAGAAAGGATCGCAAGACATGAACCACATCCTAACAAAACCCCTAGGAACATATCCCTAAGCTCTGATACCAGCTGTCACGCCCCAGAAATCTGAAGACCGATCCCTGGGGTGTGAGGTGAGAAAAAGAAGAGGGTTTTGGGTTTGGTCAATTAATTACACCAATTTGGGTTCTCACAGGGCTTCTACGCTCTCTAATATGAAAAACAAGAAGGAGGGAGAAACAAGAGGGGGATCTTTTAAATTTGATTTTTCGAAAAACATTTTTATTAAAAAGCAAAGAAAGAGAAATTATCAACAGAGAGAAGATATTATCTAGTCAAGCTCAACCTTCATAAGTCATATCCTCTCAATATGAGTGACCTGTCAGTGCCACTACATACTAACAGGAGTCTATCTGAGGGAGCACGAGGCTCAAGCCTCCTATGGCTAGCCAAGTAGTCACTACAAGAAATAGGTTATTTACCGACGGACATTTTTATGCCCGTCGGTAATAATATACGTTTTACCGACGGTACATATAATGTCCGTCGGTATTATAACTTCGATTTTTTTAATTTTTTTTACACATTTATTACCGACGGTCATATATATTCCGTCGGTATAAACATTATACCGACGGAATATATATTTCCGTCGGTATAATAAGTTTATACCGATGGACCTATTGCCGTCGGTAATAAGTATCTCGTTTTACCGACGGATAAGTAATTGCCGTCGGCATAAAGGCTTTATACCGACAAATAACTAACGTCCGTCGGTAATATATCACGACGAAACTTAGGGTAAAAATCGAGTCTCTGGAAAAAATGAAACCCTGAGTTTCGTCGTTGGGTTTTACCGACGGATAATATGTCTCCGTCGGTATAAAGTTATTATGCCGACGAACATTAAATATCCGTCGGTAAAAACTACCGACGGACGTTATTATTCCGTCGGTATAAAGTTATGATACCGACGGAAATTTAATGTCCGTCGGTACAAATGTCACGACGAAACTCAGGGTAAAAATCGAGTCTCTGGAAAAAATGGAACCCTGAGTTTCGTCGGTGGTTTGTACCGACAGACAATATGGAGCCGTCGGTATAAAGTGATTATGCCGACGAACATTAAATGCCGTCGGTAAAAACTACCGACGAGTCGTTGGTGTTTACCGACGGACATTATTGTTCCGTCGGTATAAAGTCATTGTACCGATGGAAGTAAAAATGTCCGTCGGTAATAAGCCTGCTATTACTTATTCAGCGATCCCCCCTTCTGTTTTATTTTGATCTAATCTCTCCCCGCCCCCCCCCCCCCCCCCTCTCTCTCTCTCTCTAAATCTCCCCAGCCTCCCTCCCCCCCCTCCCCGGCCTCCCTCCCCCCCTCCCCGGCGTCCCTCCGCCCCTCCCCGGCGTCCCTCCGGCCGACCCCCTCCCCAGCGTCCCTCCGGCCGACCGATCGACCGGCGGCGAGCTCCTCCTCCTCCTCGTGGGCTCCGGCCGGTGAGATCCTCCTCCTCCTCCTCCCCCCGGTGAGATCCTCCTCCTCCTCCTCGTGGGCTCCGGCCATATCTTTTCACACTCTCTCTCTCTCTCTCTCTCTTTCTCTCTCAAATTAAAATTTTTTATTCGCTCATTATTTTTTTCCTTTTATTTGTTTCCTTATGGAGTGTTTTGATCTGGGTTTTTGATTTGGGAGGCCGAGGAGTTTGGTGTTTGGGTGAGAGATGTGATTTCAAGGGAGGATTCTATTGATGGATTCTTTGTTTGAGAGTAGTTTGTGCTTGAGTTCTTGCGGTTGATTATGTTGACATTTTAGGATCGGTTTTAGTAACTCAAATAAATTATTGTCTGTTGGTTTGGGGTTTTGTGATCTATCTCATAGCACTAGGGGTGGGATTGGTGGGTTCGACCCGAACCCGACCCGCCCAACCTAAACATAGGCAAAGCTAGTTAAAAACTTAGATGGATTTGGATAAAAAAATATCAACCCGATTTCAATTTGGACGGGTTTGGGCACCGGTCTTCCCAACCCAAGGAACCCAAATATAGTGGCATACTTGTATCCCGTGGAACTCCTTGTTATATTTCTATGATTTGGTTATTTTTTTGATGCAAATCAAAGACTGTCTATTTGATGTTGAATACTAAGAATTCTCTTGAAATATGTGAGGATATAGATTTGAGTTTATGTTTTCTTTATGCAAATTAATGATATGTTGGTTTTTTTATGCAAATAATTTAAAAAAATACTATTAATTTACCCACGCTTTTACTGATTTTTATTACAAAATGACATGTTGTAATCATACCCGTCTGTTGCACCCTACCCGATCAGTGAATTAATAGTATTTGCATATTTCATTAATTTGGTAGCTAGGCGTGGCCTCTAGGCACGGGTATTCAACATCATTAATTTGCAAATATGGTAGCTAGGCGTGGCCTCTAGGCACGGGTATATATGAGCATAGTTAAGCAGCTCGACAGTCAGGTCATGGTCACAGGGAATGCCTAGCTAGATGTTAGATAACTATCTTACCCAAAAGCTTAAGATGGCCAGTACGTGATATCAGAGTTTTGGTTTCTGCGAGATCCTAGGTTCAATTATGTTGCCTACATTTGTTAATTTCAGTATTACCCCATCTATCCAATTAGAACCCGCTCGCAAGTCCGAAATACGGAATAATTCCAAGTTCGAATTATTGGATGCCGATCCGATGACGATCCGATCGAATCCAAACCTATTTCAAATTCGAAACACGCTAACTTATGATTTTCCAACACAGACTCTAAATCGGTGAATCGGAGCGTAAATTGGTCAAATATCCAATTAGAACTCGCTCGTAAGTCCGAAATACGGAATAATTCCAACTTCGAATTATCGGATGCCGATCCGATGACAATCCGATCGAATCCAAACCTATTTCATATCCGAAACACGCTAACTTATGATTTTCCAACACTTAGACTCTAAATCGGTGAATCAGAGCGTAAATTGGTCAAATATCCAATTAGAACTCGCTCGCAAGTCCGAAATACGAAATAATTCCAACTTCGAATTATCGGATGCCGATCCGATGACGATCGGATCGAATCCAAACCTATTTCAAATCCGAAACACGCTAACTTATGATTTTCCAACACTTAGACTCTAAATCGGTGAATCGGATCATAAATTGCTCAAATATCCAATTAGAACCCGCTCGCAAGTCCGAAATACGGAATAATTCCAAGTTTAAATTATCGGATGCCGATCCGATGACGATCGGATCGAATCCAAACCTATTCCATATCCGAAACACGCTAACTTACGATTTTTCAACACTTAGACTCTAAATCGGTGAATCGGAGCGTAAATTGGTCAAATATCCAATTATAACCCGCTCGCAAGTCCGAAATATGGAATAATTCCAAATTCGAATTATTGGATGCCGATCCGATGACGATCGGATCGAATCCAATCCTATTTCATATCCGAAACACGCTAACTTATGATTTTCCAACACTTAGACTCTAAATTGGTGAATCGGATCGTAAATTGGTCAAATATCCAATTAGAACCCGCTCGCAAGTCCGAAATACGGAATAATTCCAAGTTCAAATTATCGGATGCCGATCCGATGACGATCGGATCGAATCCAAACCTATTTCATATCTGAAACACGCTAACTTATGATTTTCCAACACTTAGACTCTAAATCGGTGAATCGGATCGTAAATTGCTCAAATATCCAATTAGAACCTGCTCGCAAGTCCGAAATACGGAATAATTCCAAGTTTGAATTATCGGATGCCGATCCGATCGAATCCAAACCTATTTCAAATCCGAAACATGCTAACTTATGATTTTCCAACACTTAGACTCTAAATCGGTGAATCGGAGCGTAACTTGGTCAAATATCCAATTAGCACTCACTCGCAAGTCCGAAATACGAAATAATTCCAACTTCGAATTATCGAATGCCGATCCGATGATAATCCGATCGAATCCAAACCTATTTCATATCCGAAACATGCTAACTTATGATTTTCCAACACTTAGACTCTAAATCGGTGAATCGGAGCGTAAATTGGTCAAATATCCAATTAGAACTCGCTCGCAAGTCCGAAATATGGAATAATTCCAACTTTGAATTATCGGATGCCGATCCGATGACGATCCGATCGAATCCAAACATATTTCAAATCCGAAACACGCTAAATTATAATTTTCCAACACTTAGACTCTAAATCGGTGAATCGGACCGTAAATTGCTCAAATATCCAATTAGAACCCGCTCGCAAGTCCAAAATATGGAATAATCCAAAGTTCAAATTATCGGATGCCGATCCGATGACGATCGGATCGAATCCAAACCTATTTCATATCCGAAACACGCTAACTTATGATTTTCCAACACTAAGACTCTAAATCGGTGAATCGGAGCGTAAATTGGTCAAATATTCAATTAGAACCTGCTCGCAAGTCCGAAATATAAAATAATTCCAACTTCGAATTATCGGATGCCGATTCGATGACGATCGGATCGAATCCAAACCTATTTTATATCCGAAACACGCTAACTTATGATTTTCCAACACTTAAACTTTAAATCGGTGAATCGGATCGTAAATTGGTCAAATATCCAATTAGAACCCGCTCTCAAGTCCGAAATATAGAATAATTCCAAGTTCGAATTATCGGATGCCGATCCGATGACGATCGGATCGAATCCAAACCTATTTCATATCCGAAACACGCTAACTTATGATTTTCCAACACTTAGACTCTAAATCGGTGAATCGGAGCGTAAATTGGTCAAATATCCAATTAGAACTCGCTCACTAGTCCGAAATACGGAATAATTCCAATTTCGAATTATCAGATGCCAATCCGATGACGATCCGATCGAATCCAAACCTATTTCAAATCCGAAACACGCTAACTTATGATTTTCTAACACTTAGACTCTAAATCGGTGAATCGGATCGTAAATTGCTCAAATATCCAATTAGAACCCGCTTGCAAGTCCAAAATACAGAATAATTCCAAGTTCGAATTATCGGATGCCGATCCGATGACGATCGGATCGAATCCAAACCTATTTTATATCCGAAACATGCTAACTTATGATTTTCCAACACTTAGACTCTAAATCGGTGAATCGGAGTGTAAATTGGTCAAATATCCAATTAGAATCCGCTCGCAAGTCCGAAATACGGAATAATTCCAACTTTGAATTATCGGATGCCGATCCGATGACGATCGGATCGAATCCAAACCTATTTAATATCTGAAACACGCTAACTTATGATTTTCCAACATTTAGACTCTAAATCGGTGAATCGGATCGTAAATTGGTCAAATATCCAATTAGAACTCGCTCGCAAGTCCGAAATACGGAATAATTCCATGTTCGAATTATCGGATGCCGATCCGATGACGATCCGATCGAATCCAAACCTATTTCAAATCCGAAACACGCTAACTTATGATTTTCCAACACTTAGACTCTAAATCGGTGAATCGGAGCGTAAATTGGTCAAATATCCAATTAGAACTCGCTCGCAAGTCCGAAATACGGAATAATTCCAACTTCGAATTATCGGATACTGATCCGATAACAATCCGATCGAATCCAAACCTATTTTATATTCGAAACACGCTAACTTATGATTTTCCAACACTTAGACTCTAAATCGGTGAATCGGAGCATAAATTGGTCAAATATCCAATTAGAACTCGCTCGCAAGTCCGAAATACGGAATAATTCCAACTTCAAATTATCGGATGATGATCCGATCGAATCCAAACCTATTTCGTATCCGAAACACGCTAACTTATGATTTTCCAACACTTAGACTCTAAATCGATGAATCGGAGCGTAAATTACTCAAATATCCAATTAGAACTCGCTCGCAAGTCCGAAATACGGAATAATTCCAAGTTTGAATTATCAGATGCCGATCCGATGACGATCGGATCGAATCCAAACCTATTTCATATCCGAAACACGCTAACGTATGATTTTCCAACACTTAGACTCTAAATCGGTGAATCGGAGCGTAAATTGGTCAAATATCCAATTAGAACTCGCTCGCAAGTCTGAAATACAGAATAATTCCAACTTCGAATTATCGGATGCTGATCCGATCGAATCCAAACCTATTTCCAAACCGAAACACGCTAACTTATGATTTTTTAACGCTTAGACTCAGTTATAGATATAAACCATTTTTTTAACAAATACATGTTAATTGCAGGAGCAAGGCGGCGTCAGGGGATCGATGAGAGCACTAGCGTTGGTGGCGGGCTGGGGTGGTTGAGACAGGGCATGTATCATTCTCAGTTTTGGATTGTGTAAATATTATTTTATAATATGTGGTTATTTTTTGTTCTTGTCTATAATTATCGAGTATTGTGGTAATATTTGATAATTTGCTGTAATTTTTTATCAATTTAGGTAATATTTTAAAATTTGTGGTAATATTTTATAAATTGTGGTAATATTTGATAAATTATGGTAATATATTGTGGTATTGTTGTAAATCACAGGAATTAAATAACATTATTTAGGTAAATTTATTAAAAAAAATATATACTTATTATGACGAAAATTAATTATTCCGTCGGTAATAAAGTTTTTATTTTTTTTTAAATTATAAATAATTTGCCGACGGAATATAATATCCGTCGGTAATATATATATTATTGCCGACTGGAAATATATATCCGTCGGTAATATATATATTATTACCGACTGGAAATATATATCCGTCGGTATTATATATAGTATTACCGACAGTATATACCATAACCGTCGGTAAAATGCTTATATATTACCGACGGACTATTATGTATCGTTGGCAATAATATATTATATTAATTTTTAATTGTTTAAATATTACCGACGGCTTTAATATTACCGTCGGTATTAATTATTATTACCGACGGTAATATTTGGTCCGTCGTATTGTTTTCCCGACACCTTTTTTTTCGACAGCCAGCGATGGAAATATCTTCCATCGCGATAAAATATTACCGACGGAAAGTTAATATTACCGACGGATATTGTCCGTCGGTAATAACTGTTTTTTTTTGTAGTGAGTCTCATCCACTCCCTAACACTCAGGTGCACCAGTCTAGAGTTCCTATCTACAGGGTTAATCAATTTAGTCATTTATATGCACTTATATTTTCATCATGATCTATCCTAGACTTGGGGCCTTGAGGAGAGGCCTACCCAAAAGAATTCAGCTAGAACCATTGCAACTACAACCATAGAATACTAACTAACCGATAAAAAACACTTAGTCTAATACAATTACAATGTCTGAAGAGAAAAGACTACAAGATTAATGTACTAAGCAGAAAGGTAACACTGCAACTCTAACTCCGCCTCTGGAATCCTACTTCTACTCCTGAGCCTCCGGACCTGCAACTGAGCCTACTCGTGGGAAAGAGTAGCCCCCAATAGGAAATTGGGAGATTAGCCAAATTAATGGCTAGTGACATTCTAATAGTCTTTAATAATATGAGACAACTAATCTTAATAAATTAAGATAAGATCAATCAGTTCTAGTAGGATCAATGTTTGCAGAATGATACCTAAACCTATCAGTTGTCTATATTCACATGCAATTCCTACTGTCACTAGGTTATCTAACATAAAGTCCATTCAATGTTCTACAGCAAATTAAATAAGACGTTTATCTAAAGTCACAAGGTCATCATGTAAACAGTCATACAATTCTAAATTCATATATAGATAAAATACACACTATCAAAATGTGAACCCCGGATATTTTGTTCATCCTGCCCCCAGTTGGGCATTACTATAGGGCCTTTTATTTCGATGTAGAGGGCCAACTCTCTCGCCGTGCATCCACCAACACCATGCACTAGTCACCCAGATAATCATAAGGGGTTTTCCGTCTTTCACGGTGGAGCTCTACCGCCCAACTTGCTTTACTATGGGGACTTCAACTCCCCGGGACAGGGTTGCTAGGCCAATCCCTACTCGAGGGCACCTCCTATTGGCTTTACCACAACCTTTGCCCGTGACCCCTAACCTACTTAACTTCGGCTGTACACGCAGGGTGGTTCACGGCCCTTGCGAGCACGGGGTCCCTACCCTCTAGCCAGGTAGATTCGTATATAACATCTTTCAATATATACACCGAAGTTACAAAAAGTCTATTTAATGCTTAATAATTTCCAACAATTTACCCCTGGTCCCGTACTGCTCTCGCAACCCATGCGACATAATAAATCAATAAAGTAAAACACTCATCCCAGTGACCCGTGTGCTAGGGTTGCCATACTCCTCTCAGGAGGGTGGGCCCCGTTAATTATTAGTTATTCAATTTATTGTTTAATTTAAGGGAATCCTAATTACGGTGTCCATACAAACAAAAGCAGTCATTATTATTATTATTATATTAATATTTTAAGCATGCATCGTCGGACTCGCGACTCCGCATGCAAGGTGGGGTCCACTTGATCACATGCGACGATGCCCGGTGGGGCCCGCATGCAGTGTCATGGACACCTACCCTTAGTCATTCTCATTTCCCACTATTAAAGACCACGCAAGGGTAGTAGATGTCACCTGGTTGTCGATCGCACACGACTCCGGCTTGCTAGTTACTTCTGATCCGTCTCCGCTGGATCACCACGATCAAGGTTTGATAATAACCACAGCTCCGTATCACAACTCTATCGATAAAAACAAAAGAATCTACGATAAGGGTTCTATGCCAAGGATAATCGGGCACCCTCGATAGGGGACCAACATTGAGTCGACAGTACGCATATCCGTGCGACTGAAGAACTCGAACCTAAACAATACTAGGTCAAACAAGTAATTAGAAGCTAAACCTACGCATCGAATTGGGCTCGAAAATCCCTTTCCGATGGTTCCAGTTTCGCTGGAATCCGACTTCGGTCGGATGGTTTCGGGTCAAACCATGTAGAACCGATAAAATCAATCACATGGCTGGATTGCTAGGGTAGAAGGGGTTCTAGGGTTATCTTCTAGGTTTAAAAGGTAGGACTCAATATTCTGAGCACGATGCCGCTAGTTTTGTCCAAATCCGAGTTCGGACGATGAAACGGCGGTCAAACCACGGTACCACGATAAGATCAGGTCCAAGGATAAAATAGGATATTAAACAATATAATTACTATGATAAACTATGGCCAACAGGTAGTATTTTCCGAGCCGGTCGAAATGGCGCTGGTTTCGTCCAATTCCGAGTTCGGACGGAGAAATGACAGTCGAACCAAAATTCACTGGTTCACGGGTCTGGTTCGGGTGAACCAGACCGGTTCACTGCGTGGGTCGGGTCAGGTCTGTGAGGTCGGGTCGGGTCTGCAAACGTCGGGTCAGGTCTGCAGTGGAAGGTCGGGTCGGGTTCAGGGTTAAGCGGGTCGGGTCTGGGGTTAAGTAAACCAACATGGGAAATTACATATTTACCCCCCCCCCATGTTCATCTTCTCCATGAGAACAGCGGGGGGGGGGGCTGGTTCGCGCGCGACGGCGACCGACGACGACGAGAGGGGCGACCTGGAGAGCCGGCGAGCGCTCGGTCGGCCTCTCCCGGACCACCCCCACAGAGGAGGCGCGGGGGAAGGCGGCCGGAGGAGAATGGGAGGATGAGAGGGGGCTGACCTGGGGGTCTCGGCGTGCTTGCCGGTGCTCCGGCGAGGGCGGGTCGGGATGCGCCGATCTTCTCCCTCGATCTCTTCTCCTTCTCTCTCTGTCTCGATATCTCTCTCTTCCTCTCGTTCTCTTTCTCTTCCACTCGTTCTCTCTCTCGTTCTCTCCCGTTCTCTCTCTCTCCTCTCGTTCTCTCTCTAACTCATTCTCTCTCTATATATATAGATAAAGGGGGAGGCTGTTATGGCTGTGGTAAGAAGGGATGGGGGGATAGGGTCGGTTAAGACCTCCTACTAAGGGGGAGGGGATAATTATGGAGGAAAGATTCGGCTCGATCCTCTCGAATCAAGCTCGATCCTTCCATTCGAATTTCAGATTTTAAACCACTGGGGAGGGAGGTCAAGAGAGCTTAAACTATGTTAGG
Organism: Chamaelirium japonicum; assembly: GCA_947650365.1. Taxonomy (NCBI): domain Eukaryota; kingdom Viridiplantae; phylum Streptophyta; class Magnoliopsida; order Liliales; family Melanthiaceae; genus Chamaelirium; species Chamaelirium japonicum. The sequence goes on from OX393552.1 coordinate 24,185,723, forward strand.
AGACCGGGAGGCAGGCTCCAGGGCTGGTCGGGCTCGGTCCCGAGCCCTGAACCGGGCTCGGTTGGAATCCAGGTGCGATTCATCCATCAACCGGGTTGAAAAGAATAATAAGTCTTAACTATCAAACCAGAAGTCAAAATAGGACCCGAGAGGATTCGTTGGAAAGGTCTCATCGAGGCGAACGCGTCAGCACTTGGTATATAATTTTCTGACTTATGGATATCTCGAAAAGAAAGAAAGACTCCAAAACTCAAAATAGCAATAACTATTCACCCGGGGGTCGGATCGACCCTTACTCAGGCTCATTGGAAGGCTCTCTCAGAGCCTCATCTAAAGTATCTTGTTTCGTTATGATAAGATCACCCGATCTCTTGTGGAAAACAAAACGGCTACAACTATCAACCAATTATCGCTTTTCTAGGGTTTACCTGCCGGGCTGCTGAAACTGGCTGCGCATACACATGATCGTTGCACGGAACGCACCATCGTGACATGCTCGAAGTTATGGAGAATGTGAACGTAAAACATCCCATAGGTTTATGATCCATTTATTGGAAAAAAGCCCAAAGAAAAAGTCTGGCTGTAAAAAGACGAAACTAGCCATTGAGGATTTCTATTATTCTCAAATCTAACACCACAGGTGTTACACATGCTGCATGGTCAGAGGATACCATTGCTTCGTCATAGTTCAGAGGATCATCCTCCTGAAACTCTGGATCTACCATGAAGGCTTCTCCAATGTATCTATTAGGAGCACTTGTGGTCCTCCCACTGCGATGAGCCTGCGGTGGTTCCATAGGAGTCGATTCTACAGTATCGTTTATCTTAGTGGTATCGGCACCCACTACATTTTCTATCTGCGTACTCCCATCAGTACAAAGCAATTCTTCAAGAACTACTTTACTGGTGGGCTTATGGTCTATTAAATAATCCTGCTCTAGGAATACAGCGTTCGTCAAGACGACAACCTTTCTATCCTCTGGATCATAAAATAAACCACCCTTTATCCCTTTTGGATACCCAACGAATAGACATACCTTGGTCTTTGACTCCATCTTATCTCGCTTGTCCGTCTGCACATGTGCTAGACAGCCCCAAATCCTAAAGTGTTATAGGCTTGGCTTTCGCTTTAACCACAGCTCCCAAGGAGTTAAAGGTACTGACTTTGATGGAACAAAGTTCAAAGTATATACTGCCGTCTCTAGGGCATATGCCCAAAAACTAGGTGGCAATGTTACATAACTCATCATAATCCGAACCATGTCTAACGAAGTTCAGTTTCTCCTCTCAGATACACCGTTTTGTTACGGTGTCCCTGGTGTAGTCAACTGGGATACGATCCCATGCTCACGCAGGTACCCAATAAATTCATCTGATAGGTATTCGCCTCCTCGATCCGATCGAAGAGACTTGATATTTTTACCCATCTGCTTTTTCGCTTCAGCTTTGAACTCCTTGAACTTATCAAAGGATTCAGACTTCCACCGCATTAGGTATATGTATCCAAACCTCGAGTGATCATCCGTGAAGGTTATGAAATACTCGAAGCCTCCTATGGCATGGACACTTATGGGCCCACATACATCAGTGTGTACCAACTCTAATACCTCCTGGGATCTGCTACCTTTGGCTCAGAAAAATCTTTTAGTCATTTTGTCTTCCAGGCAAGACTCACACATCGATAGGTTTTCTGAAACATCTGTACTTAAAAGTCCTACCTTAACCAACCTATGAATCCTGTCTGAGGCTATGTGTTTAAGCCTTAGATGCTAAAGGACTGTTGGATTATCTAAGTGATTTTTTCTTTTAGATGAATTAACCACACAAGCTTCAGTTATGTTATCTTGCTTATGATTGGAGTTAATTACATAGAGACCATTATGAATCGTTCCCTTACAAACAAAGGAACCATTCAATTTAATTGACACACCAGAAGCATCAAATAAAACTGAAAAACCTTCATTATTCAATAAGGAAACAGAAATCAAGTTTTATCTCAAGGACGGTACATAAAGTATGTCTCTAAGTAATAAATTTTTTCCATCAAGAAACTACAAGACGACATCTCCAACTACTTTAGCCTCTGCCACGGCCTCAGTTTCCATACTTAGGATTATCTCCCCATCATCCAGTTTTTTTGTCTCCTTAAACCCCTGCAAATTATTGCAAGCATGGTTAGTGGAACCAGAATCCACAATCCATGAAACTGGAGAACAACTGGATGCTACAAGGGATTCCACTATGTGGATTCGAGATATACCTGTCTCAGCCTTCTTGGGAGCCACGCGGCAGTCATCCTTCTAGTGCCCCTTCTTACCGCATCGGAAACATTTTCCTTTGGGCTTCGCTGGACCATTCTGCTTAGGAACCTACGACTGCACCTGGCCCATCTTCACGGGCTTCTTAGACTTTCTTTTCTGAAACTTGTCTTTGGCTTTCAGAGAAGAATTTTATTCTACGTTTAGGGATTGGGCTCCTGCCTTTATCCCATCCTCTGTCGCCTGGAGCGTCGCTAGGAGCTCTGCGTTAGACATCTCCAACCGGTTAAAGTTGAAGTTGGTAACGAAGCCCTCAAACGTTCCTGACAGAGACGCTAGGAAAATATCGATCTGGATCTCTGCATCCAAGATGACATCGAAGGAACCAATCTCATTCACATAGCCAAACAATTTCAGCATATGATCCCGAACTAAAGTCCCCTCTGCCATCTTCGTGGATACTAATTTCTTGATGGTCAGGTAACGAGTTACCCGACTACGACCCTCGAATATTTCCTTCAAATAGAGCATCATGTCTGAAGCGAAGGCCATGTCTTTGATTTGCTTCTGAAGGACGGTCTGTAAGGATGCCACTATGTAGCACTTGCACATCTCATCAGCATCTAGCCAGTCTTTCCATTCCTTCAACTGGGCCTCAGTTGCACTTGGTCCCGGCATGGCCGGTTGAGGGGTACTTAGGGCAATTATGTATTTGTCAACCCTTAGGACGAGCATCAGGTTATACTTCCAGTCCTCATAGTTTGGTCCCGCAAGTTTGTTATCATTAAGGATGGAGGTAAGGGGGTCGAGCTTGGTCATGATTTCTGTAAACAATGGTTTAAAGCTAAAATTAGGGTCTACCACAATCTATTTTATAGAATTTAAAAATAGATAATGTTTACTCCAGCCGCTATGTCTTCACTACCTCAAGTGGAGACATCCAGAAATCTAAATTTCCTGGGCTCGAGCACTGAGACTATCGGCCTTGAATTGGAGACAGCATCTCGGTGAGAGCATGCAACCGCTTCTGCCAACGGGGTTTTTACATCCCAGTCTTCATCAGAATTACCCATGGCAAACTGAAAGACCTCACAGTCTCCTTTTGGCCAGCTTTATGTGACCCGCGTGTGCAGCAACGACGGCTTCACACAAGCTTTCGGATACTTCCCACAAATTTAGGTGGTATCGGCAGGGGGGTTCATAGGCTCCCGCGGTGTAGGAAAAAACCATCACCCACTACTACTGGCATCCTCCATGTCCTGAAGGAAACCACTAGGCGAACCAGTATGGAAGAAAACACAGCTCTCACCCAGTGGGAATATCAAACTGCGTACCTCTCACCCAGACCCTTAGCCGGTTGATTGTGGAGGCCAAGGGCTCCCCTTTGGAGGGAACCTCTTACACATCCCTTCTTTATAAGGTTTTATGCATATCTAGAAAGGTCACGACCTCCTATACTTAGACCCTCGTCTACCGCACTCCCACTAGGATTACAAACCTTCCCGCAAAACATTAGTATCCTCGGAAAATATCATAGTCCCTACCTTGAATACTCAGCTTTCGCCTTTCTTGCAAGGATCACATTACATAGATTCCAAGGATCCCGATACTTCACTAGTTTGCCCATAATCCTAAGATCTGGAGCCTAGTCTAAGGTCAATATGGAAAGGACTCCCACTAGAATAACGCCTCGTTCACAATTTGATGCCTGATGTCATAGTAGACCTCATCTCATTATAGGTTTCGATACTGGCCAAATAGGCACATCCGACAACCTCCGTCGGACCTCAACCTAATGGTGGCATAACCAAATCGTGATGAGTTCACACTTCCATCAAACGTCAACTAGAAATGGGTATCACTTAGTAGAATACTAACCTAACTTGGTCGCTAGGACCATGTGGGAAAAAGGTATCCCAGTAGGGTTATCATACTTCTTGTGGAGTCATTAGTTATCTCTAAACAAATCTAACACTGTGTCTATCTCGGTGCACAGTACTTGGCTACCTAAACAACCATGAGGGCGGTTACGACCTTTTCTTTTAGCTAGCTACCGGATTCGCACGTGTTAGAACCATATAGAGACACCGATGAATCCATAAGCTAAGTACTAACCCTAAGCCTGATCTAGAGACACACTCACAAGCAAGATAGATAATTAAAATTATCATCGGGGTTCTCTAAATAATAAATAAAGAGAATCAACAGAAATAGCATCCAAACTGAATCAAGTCCAGGGTCCGACCCTTGAACCTGAATAGCACAGCCAAGAATCATGCTCTTTCGTTCTGCATGATCTCCGACGACGATCCCGATCATCGCCAACGTGCACGCTTTCGTTGGGTCTTTGCACGCCATGGTACCGCTTGCCCGAACCGTGGATGTAGCATCATCGCCTTCTTCATATGACCAAAAAACTAACACGCTCCAAGCAAGTGCTCGTTCGTGTACAATTTCGCTAGAAAGAAAAGAAAACAATCCTAGAAAATATGGCCAAGGAACCGAGGGTGGTCAACCTCCACCCCCGCCCATCTAGAGCCTTAAAAACCACAAGTATAATAATAATCAATACAAAATTAAATCCGGGGTCCAGCCTCCGGAAGCATGCAATCACAGATTACTATTCAGCATGACACCTACAAAAAGATGATACATAGCACAATCCATATGCATGATCTACGTCGAACCCCGACGAAAACATATGACATCATATATTCACATGATGTTTTCACGAATTCATGCATAAAACACACACCAAAGCGTGCTTTGATACCAATTATTGGAATTGGATCCGCTTATCAGAGTCGTAGCGGAAGCAAAATATAGATCCGAAGATCACACGGTGTATGTTTCATTACAATTAATTCTACAAAATAATCTACATACAAATCTATGATTTTAGTATATGTGCGGACACCCTAGAGGCATACTACGATCTAACGGAAGATATGCATGCATCTAGTGTGTTTAGAATCATCATACCTTATGGATCTATGATCCGAAGAGGAAAGAACGATGAAGAACCGCACTTGAATCGCAAGGGAAGCTGTCGGATAGCACCTTGTCCTTTGCGAGTTGAGGAATCCTCGAAGTCCCGTCTCTGAGTGCAAGGACTACGAGCCGACGGAGGAATTCGTTGCGAAGACGATGGCGTGCCGGTAGATCTCCTTCTCTTTCTCTCTTCTTCCTTCTCCTTCCTTCCTCCTTCTTCTTCCTTCTCCTTCCTTCCTCCTTCTTCTTCCTTCTTCTTCCTCTTTCTTCCTTGGCCGAAACCTCAAAGAGGGAGAGAGGGAGAGGGGGGTCGGGTTTTAGAAGAGGGGAGAGACCTTGGGCCGGCCCCTCCCTCTCTATTCCTCTTATAGGGCCGGTCTCCTAGTGCTACAAGCAAGCTAGGGCCAGCCCCTAGTAGATTGGGATGAGAGGGGGCGGTTTTTAAGATTTCCAAGTGTCTATCATGAAGCCTGGACAAAAACGCCCTTCACGAAAAGTAAAAAACTGAAAGAGAGACTGAGTGAGGTGCGCTACTCGGAATCGAGTTCCATCAGTGCCTATGAGCTTCTGGAATTATTTCGCTCATTTTAAGATCCATATTCAATATGTTCTGAGCCATATTTTGATATTTACCAAAATACCCCTACGGCCCCTAATACATGTAAATTAGGTTCTTAGGCTCCGGGCTTGCGCTCCATTGCGCTACTTCGCATCCAACGTATCCAATCAGGTCGGGGAACAATTCCTATATGCAACGACAACGTGGAACCTTCAGGGTTCGGGATCTCTAGCTCCAACCGGATCCCTGATTAACTATTCCGGTGACATACCGAAAGTTCCGTTAATCAGCCCTAATCCGATTAACCCGCGTAGCCACCCAGAGTGCGACACGAGTTGAACTCTAGTGATCCTAAACTTATGTTACTTCCTCGTAACCCTGTTCTCTACTATACTTCGATAATACTTAATCCCTCCTATTACTGGTGCCATGATACGACTCAGGCGGTGGGGAGCACCGTCAGATCCCAATCGATCATCTAACTAGGAATTGATGACTTGTCATTTATAAGACCACACACCTTCCGGTGCTATGCCTAGCATCCGGAACGTCGTCAGTGATACTAACAACCACCAGGCCTGGGTTAATTGTGTGGACAGATTGACTCATCAAAACGCACCCATTCATCACTGGACATCGGATAACCTGTAGGGATTGCATGCCACCCAAGCGCCAGCCGGATAACCCAACGTACCGTGGTATTGGACTATGGAAGGTCCGCACATGTTGGCACATCAAAGCACCACACAACTGATTGGCCCAGTGCGCATGGTCCCTCAGGGTTAAGGATGGATTATCTATAGTAGTAAGACGGTTTATGCACCAGTGTCTGAATCACTGAACTATGCACCGTCTTGGTTCCTGTTCAACACGATCATCGTGCTTGGTCAGGTGAATATGAATCCCATATTCCCGTGGTGGAGACTTTACCACATCCTCTACCTGCCAACAGCTTATTCTCGGTGAAGCGATCGATATCACCAAAGCTGTAAACTAATTCTAGGTCTACACAGAACTGGTCCACTGGGTCTCCCAAGTATGGATCCACCATACGCCTCAGTGGCCTACTGTGTTCCCTAGGGTCCTTTTATTATATGTGTATTGATATATACCAAAGTAGTATTCTAATTAAAACAATAACCAAAGTTATCTTTATTAATGTTAATAGAGAAAATCCACGCTCAGGACACACGAGCTACAACACTTGGCTATTGGATCTTGGTTGTCACAATCCACCCCCTTTAGGGCTACACGTCCTCGTGTAGGGTTAGACCCCCCCCATCCCGAGGAGAACTGGCTCTGATACCATTTTGTAACATCCACCCTAAACACACAACATATTGTTTGCTTTGCACGTGCCCGCACGAGAACTTCCCAGGGTGGTCACCCATCCTAATACTACTCTCGTCCGAGCACACTTAACTACGGAGTTCTTACGAAATCCATAGCTAAGCGTGCTCGGACGAGAGTAGTACTAGGATGGGTGACCATCCTGGGAAGTTCTCGTGCGGGCACGTGCAAAGCAGACAATATCTTGTGTTTTTGGGGCGGATGTTATAAAATGGTATCAGAGTCGGTTCTCTTAGGGATGGGGGGGGTCTAACCCTACACGAGGACGTGTAGCCCTAAAGGGGGTGGATTGTGACAATTAAGATCCAATAGCCAAGAACCAAGACTCCTGAGGTTGGGATGCCAAGATGGATGAGGTGAGGTGAGGTGTACAAGGCCACGAGTTAGCCCCACATCGCCTGGAGAGAAGGATATCCTGAGCTACTTATATAATTTCCCCTCCCAAACATAGAAGATGCGTTTTAAAACCATGCGCCGCTACGGATTTCGTAAGAACTCCGTAGTTAAGCGTGCTCGGACGAGAGCAGTATAGGATGGGTGAACACCTTGGGAAGTTCTTGTGCGAGCACGGGCAAAGCGGACAATATCTTGTGTATTTGGGGCGGATGTTACAAAATGGTATCAGAGTCGGTTCTCCTCGCAATGGGGGGGTCTAACCCTATACGAGGACGTGTAGCCCTAAGGGGGGTGGATTGTGACGACCAAGATCCAATAGGCCAAGAGCCAAGACTCCTAAGGCTGTGATGCCAAGATGGATGAGGTGAGGTGAGGTAAGGTGTACAAGGCCACGAGTTAGCCCTATTTCGCCTGGAGAGAAGGAGATCCTGAACTACTTATATAATTTCCACTTTCAAACATAGAAGACGTGTTTTAAAACAGTGCGCCGCTACGGATTTCGTAAGAACTCCGTAGTTAAGCGTGCTCGGGCGAGAGTAGTACTAGGATGGGTGACCACCCTGGAAAGTTCTTGTGCGGGCACGGGCAAAGCGGACAATATCTTGTGTGTTTGGGACGGATGTTACACAATCAATGCCTAATGGTTTCGTTTAAGGAAAAGTCTTCTGGAGCATCCCTTTTTAGGAGGGATGGAAGGCATGAAAAGCTTCGGGGTTTTAATGTAGTTTTTAGAACGGAAGGTTTAATGGCATATGTTCTCTCACTCCCTCTTTATCTCTCTCAACCTCTACCCTGAGAAATGTAAAGGCGTGCCAAACCCCAACCTGCAAACACATACATTATGTCAATGGAGTAGAATGGGAGCGACGACATGGGTTAATTTCAATCCGGCATCCACCACCACCTCCCCTTCGCTCGCCTCATTGACTACCCAGCCTACACCCTCTCAAGGAGTTTTTGTCCATGCCATTCTTGACCCCGACCAGTCCGTCATCCCAAGGTGCATCATCATCTTAATCCAAAGTCCTATATGTCAAGGTCTCTCAAAATTTTTTTTTTGTGTGATATGAATCTGATGATTTTTTGAACTCAATGAATTTATAGATTATTGATGAAATCTCTCTCTCTCTCTCTCTCTCTCTCTCTCTCTCTCTCTCTCTCTCTCTCTCTCTCTCTCTCTCTCATCATGTTTTTAAATTGTCATGAAAGTGAAAGGAGAAATACTATTTACACTTATCGGAGGACAAAATGAAAGTCCGATGGGTAGTGCATCGATCGTTGTTGAATTTGGAGATTTTAGTAGGGTGCATGAAAGCATGGTGCGTCTGGAGATACAAATTTGTTGAACGATAAGGGAGGGTCGGTTGTTTGATTTATTTTGTGGTCATGATCGGAGGCGCCCTATCGCTCCCGCTATAGTATGGGCACAATGACATGAATTTCATCTCATACGATGCAACTGAATTGTTTGTTTTTTTTTTTTCTCCGTTGTTTATGAAATGTTTGTTGTATTTATCTCAACATGGTTATCTATTACTTGAAATTATTAAATAAAGCTAGAAAAAAAATTATTTGGGAATATATGAAGCATGTATTGTACTTAGTTTGGATTTCATGGTTGGAGCATGAATATATGAAATATTTATCTATAGGTTTGGTTCACACGCGGGTCACATACTAGTAGTATAATATTAAAATGGAAGCCTCTCTCCTATGTTGTGACACGTGGACATCGTTGAAAGAGCCAGAATTCTTCTTCTGTGTGTGAACACATACGGCTCACTTTTAAATCATATTAAAAGCCTATCATAAAGATGATAAATATTAATTCAATGACATTTAATAGCCATTTGATGTTAATCTCTCTATTTAACAAGTGAATCACACTCATTTAAGATTTCACACTTTTTTGAAAAATTGCATTGTTATTTGTGCCAAATGGTGCTCATTCAGGAATTGCTCGTGGGTATGGACAGTGACGGAGCCAGGATTTCACTCTAGTGGGGGCAAGAAAATTTAAAACCTTAAAATTAAATTATCTCTTTTCATGATATTGCAAGCGTGGGTAGAACTTAACAAGCTATTGTTTTAAGGGACACTGGATGCAGTCAGGCAGAGGGAATCGATGCTCAGGAGTCAGTCTAGCAAAATAGCAGGCCGTGCGATGCGCTGGTGTGATCCCTGCGAGGCTGCGACTTGTGAGCAGCAAGCACTTCAAGGTCGTCGTCGAGGTTGATTGCTGGAGATGAATTGTTTTTTCTTCTTCAGATACACTAATTGTATTTGGCGGCCATTCTTGGTTTTAGATTTTAGTGGGGTGGGGGTTCCATAGGGCTGGACTGACACATGCCTTTAAGGGGTATAAAATTTGGATAAATTACACTTTGCCCTCTAAAGTTTAAGCCAAAAAAACTTAACCCCTCTATAGTTAAAAAAACTACAATTTTCACCCTTCAATTCAATTATTGATCAGATAAACATTACCAAATGAGGGTTTTTTTTTTTTTGAGTGGTACCAAATGAGTGCTACCAAATGATGAAATTAAGTAGTTGAAAAATGGGGTAATGTGCTAATATGTCAAACTTTGGAAAGCGATTTGGAAAAAAATTAACTACAAGGGGGTAAATGTTTTTTACCTAAATTTTAGAGGGGGGCAAAGGGAAATTGACCTTCACATTTCAAATCCCAGTGGGGCCTTAGTTGGCTCCGCCTCTGGACCGTATGGACTAAGATATCAGACGAAGGGTAAAAGTGTGTTATGGATATGGATTATGGACGAGAGGTCCACACTACATTTTGAAACTAGTAAGAAACCCGGGCAATGCCCGAATATGTTTGATGCACGCCATTTGGCAAAGACGACATCACAACTGTTAAAAAAAATGTAAAATTTGAAATGAGTGTGATTCACTTGTTAGAGAGAGAGATTAACATCAAATGACCATTAAATATCATTGAATGAAAATTTATCATCTTTATGGTTGGTTTTTAAATGGATTTAAAAATGAGCCGCGTTCACACGCGGAAAAAGAATTATAACTCTTTAAGAGACGTCCACGTGTCACAACACGGGAGAGAGGCTTCCATTTTAGTATATAGTATAGATGTTGAACTGATCCCTATGTAAGCAGTGCATTTTTGCTGTCGGCTGGGTTTGCTGCATTTACTTCCGATCCAATCACAGAAAGCCACGTCGTCGATAAGCAATAGTTAGAATCAGAGTTGTTAAAACGGACGACGTGGCTTGTTGTGATTGGGCTGGAAGCAAACGCAGCAAACCAAGTCGGCAGCAAAATCCACGAATGCACCCCTATGTACCTCTTGTTGTACCCCTTTGGATCTTGCTGTCGATTTGCTAACACCACAAACAGATCCTCCAGATATCGCCGAACTCGTCCACATGTCAAAAGATCCTTCGTTTCCGAATTAAAAGGCCTTGTCTGATAGCTAACCACAACTCTCTCCCCGGGAAAATTTTCAGTACATCCTGCCTACAATACAACTGTTGCCCAGAGCCTATCAGCACTCTCTAAGCGTTAGGAGCCGCTACCCCTATGTACCGGGCCTGCTACCCCATATAGGGGTGGCAATGGGTCGTGTCGGGTCGGATTCATGTCGTGTCTAGTTTTGGGTCGTGTCCAAAACCCCTAGACCCGGACCCGACCCGTTTATCTAATCGTGTCTAGATCCTAAATCCGTACCCGACCTGTTTATAAACGGATAGACCCGATAAGACCCGTTTACCCCACGGGTTTATTCAGTTGACCCGATCCGACTCGACCCGACCTAACCCGATAGACCCGCTGATACTATATATATTACATTATCGGATTGTGGGTAGACCCGACCCGACATGACCCGTTAAATTTTAAACGGGTCGTCCCAGGTCTACCGTGTCCAGACCCTAAACCCGGACCCGACCCGTTTATTAAACGGGTCTATTGTGTCGACCCGTTTACAACCCGAACCCGTTTAGCCCTAACCCAGATCCGCTAACTTTCGTGTCGGGTCCGAAATTGCCAGCCCTAAACCCATGTCTCGACTTTCTTGAATTACAGTGGGCCCACGGTTGTAGCGTACGCAGGCCCCTTCCCGCCGGCGGAAAGGGGAAGGGAGTTGTTTGCCTCACCCGGCCTTCTCACAAGGTTATATACAGCAACAAACCCAAAGTTAGAGAGAGAGAGAGAGAGAGAGAGAGAGAGAGAGAGAGACAGAGAGAGAGAGAGAGAGCGAGAGAGAGAGAGAATGTCACTGCCGTCGAACCTCCAGCCGTCGCCGGCCAGCCCGGAGTGGCTGAACAAGGGCGACAACGCGTGGCAGCTGACGGCGGCGACGCTGGTGGGGATGCAGAGCATCCCGGGTCTGATCATCCTGTACGGCGGTCTCGTCAAGAAGAAGTGGGCCGTCAACTCGGCGTTCATGGCCCTCTACGCCTTCGCGGCCGTCCTCGTCTGCTGGGTCGGGTGGGCCTTCCAGATGTCGTTCGGGGACGAGCTCGCCCCCTTCCTGGGCCGGCCCACCATCGCCCTCGACGAGAAGTTCCTGCTCGACCAGGGGTTCGCCGGGCTGTACCCCCGCGCCACCCTCGTCTTCTTCCAGTTCGTGTTCGCCGCCATCACGCTGATCCTCATCGCCGGGGCGCTGCTGGGGCGGATGAACTTCCAGGCGTGGATGCTCTTCGTGCCGCTGTGGCTCACCTTCTCGTACACCGTCGGGGCGTTCAGCATCTGGTGCCCGGGAGGGTTTCTGTTCAGGGCGGGGGTGATGGACTTCGCCGGCGGCTTCGTCATCCACCTCGCGTCCGGCGTCGCCGGATTCACCGCCGCCTTCTGGGTGAGGATTTCCCGTCGATCTTCTTCAGACTATGCGCTACTCACTGTCTTGACTCTTTGTCGACGATGATCACAACGTAGCTGATGGCCCAGTCCGATCGAGGACCTTTAGGCTAGGCCCGATTCACCCATGAAGCTAGCAGTTAACATGGGCCTTAGGTTAGGCCTGGCTGAGACTTTTTAAGTCCAAAAAAAAAAAAACATTTTGGGCCGGATTTTTTTTTTGCAGTAATTTCGGGCAACACAGCAGTACTCACCAAATTTATTGAAAATTGTTGAGGATGATTAATTATCTTACACTAGACAAAGCATTATTCATCAGATTTTAACAAATTTTGAAACTTTTAGGATAAAATTTTGATTATAGCTCACTTTCTTCTCTCATAGCTCACCGTAACACCCATCATCTACTTTGAGGGATGTTAGGGTGAGCTAGAATTAAGCTATGGAAGGAGAAAAGTGAGTTGCAATCAAAATTGGCCCGATTTTACTAGGGCACCCCTGCACCTACGACAGCTGTCCCCTTCACCAGCACCACAAGTAACCACAGCTGCTATCACCACATCCGCCCCCTCCTCATCCTTTCCTCCATCTCCTTCCACTTCCTCCTCCCCTTCTTCCTCTTCTCCTTCCCTACTCGTCAAAATTCTAACAATTGTGTTAGTGGCTACCAGCGGATATTGCTGGTGGTGGGGAGCCACTGACACAAGCCTAAGATGGATTAGGACTTCAACAAGGAGGATGGAGGGGGTGCCGGTAGTTACGGGTTCGATACGTACAGTAGTTGGCAAAGAACATGCATTATGCTAAGGTGAGGATGTTGTGGGTCCACCAAGGAAACTTCCAAATCAGTCGATGCATATTCCCGGACGATCTAGTCCGATTCGAAGGTGGGTTCATTATCCGAATGGTTTCCAAACATCCGCCGATTTATAAAAGAAAAAAACAACAAAAAAAAGGACGGATTCATAGGTAAGATAAATCTCAGCCCTAGGATATGTATGTACACATCGAAGTCATCCAAACATCCAAAGTCAAGATCTATGTAAACATTTATTAGTAATTTCGTTGATTAAAAAAATAAATAAAATAATAAAGTGATTTTGTTTTTCATTTAAAATGATTATGTGAGTTCTTCATAAATCTGCATCAAGGATTATATATATTTAACACGTATTAAATAAAATGGCCATTTTCAACCTGTATGGTTGGCTGCTAAACTGATGACTAACGGAACAATATATCCTATGCACAGGTGGGGCCACGGGCTAGGAAGGACAGGGAGAGCTTCCCGCCAAACAACATCCTGCTGGCGCTGGCCGGCGCCGGCCTGCTGTGGATGGGGTGGAGCGGGTTCAACGGCGGAGCCCCCTACTCCGCCAATGCCAGCGCCTCGCTGGCCGTCCTCAACACCCACGTGTGCGCGGCCACCAGCCTCCTCGTCTGGCTCTTCCTCGACGTCATCTTCTTCGCCAAGCCCTCCGTCATCGGGGCCATCCAAGGGATGATCACCGGCCTCGTGTGCATCACCCCGGCTGCCGGTATTGCCCCCATCCCTGTTGTGTCAATGAATCTCCAACAAGGAATTATCAACAATGATAGTACTAACATGCGTACCCAAGACCTCCCAGGCACCTTGATAAGGGCACTGCCCTTTATGAACATACACTGTTGGTCCCATGCACCCCACTGCCACCAGTACCGTGCAACTAACCACCACCACCAGTCTTCCTCCTTCCTCTTCCTCCTCCTCCTTCCCCAACTCTTCCTCTTCATCCTCCTCCTCACTCGGTTTTCCTTCTCATTTTGCATGGGATTGTTTGGTGGATAACAACCGAATAATTCCACACCATGTTTGTATGTGCCTAGCTCTTTATCCCTGTGTGAAGAACCCAGTCTTCGATATCCACCTCCTCACAAAACCAACTTGTAAGGAGAGGTCCAAGGCTGATGTATAAACTGCAAATCATCTGCTCCCATTATCGATGTGGGACTAACCTAGCCGTGTCACCATCTCAACACTCCTCCTCACGCAGGACACGCGTGGCAAGAGCATAATTAGGAGGTACTCCCTGAGCGGGTCTGACTCTGATATCACGTGAAGAATCCAATCTTGGATATCCTCCTCCTCACAAAATTGGCTTGTAATGGGAGGTCCAAGCTAAGGCTGGTATATAAATTGCACATCATCTGATCCCATTACCGAAGTAGAACTAACCCGTGTGCAGGGGCGGACCGACGTTGGGGCGAGGGGGGGCTCAAGCCCCCCCTGACTTTTGAGAAAAAAAAAAAACCGGATGTAATTTATGATCTCCCGAGCATCCCGCATCCCGCGTCCCGCGTATAAAACCCTTGCCCCGGCCATCAGCCCCCTACCCTGCTTCAGTTCGAAAAAAAAAAAAACCCTAAGTTCCTAACGGCTGGCGGCGGGATCCCCTCGCGGTGGCTGGCGGCGGGATCCCCTCTCGGCGGCCGGTGGCGGGATCCCCTCTTCGGCTCTTCTCCCTCGGTGAGTCGATGGGCAGGTGCGGCGGTGGCTGATCGCCTGATCTAATCTTGGCGGCCGGCTCTTCTCCCTCGGTGAGTCCGCTCGGTGCTCTCACCATTCGAACCCATCTCTGATCTCTCTCTCCCTCTGCAGATTTATTTAGCTTGAATTAGACTTTACCCCCCAAAACTAACTGTTTTCTCAACTCACACCCCAAAACTTTATTTCTTTTCCGTCAGCCCACCCTTTCTCTTAGATGGTGTGAGCTGACGAGCCTGACGGAACAGTTAGTTTTGGGCCTTTGGCCCCTTTAGGGGCTAAAGTCTAATTAATGAAAACATAGAAGAAAGTCTAATTCAAACAAAATTTGGGGGGCATAGTCAAAATAATCCATTTTTTCTTACCTTGGTTAGAACTTCAGATTGTTGAGTTGTTCTCAAAAGATTTTTTTTTTTTTTTCTTTGATACAAATTGATATAAACTGTTCACTTCATCACTTGTTTTCTTTTTTTCTTTGGTACAAATTATTCTCAATAGAAAAAAATTGTTCACTTGTTCACAAATCACTATACAAATTGATAAAGGAAAAAGAGGAAATTGTGATTAGGGCTGGCAATTTCGGACCCGACACGGCAGACCCGACACAACCCGACACGAAGTTAGCGGGTCTGGGTCAGGGCTAAACGGGTTCGGATCGTAAACGGGTCGACACGATAGACCCGTTTAATAAATGGGTCGGGTCCGGGTTTAGGGTTTGTACACGGTAGACCCGGGAAGACCCGTTTAGTATTCAACGGGTCGGGTCGGATCTACCCGCAATCTGATACTATAATATATAATACCAGCGGGTCTTTCGGGTCAGGTCGGGTCGAGTTGGATTGGGTCGGATCGGGTCAACTGAATAGACCCGGGTTGTAAACGGGTCTTATCGGGTCTACCCGTTTATTAGCGGGTCGGGTACGGGGTTTAGGATCTAGACACGATTAGTTAAACGGGTCGGGCCCGGGTCTAGGGGTTTTGGATACGACATGACACTAGACACGACACGAACCCATCATGACACGACCCATTGCCACCCCTAATTGTGATCCATTTTTTTTCATATCACAATATAAATTGATACAAAAATAAAGTCAGTATATATATACAAACAGAATTTGGGATCCTTTGGGGGAAAAAAAGAAAAGAAAAAGTAAGTTTTTTCTCATATCCTATTATGATAATTAGTTAGTTGCTCACATGGGCGGATCTCATCTAGTATATTGAGAGAGATATTTTCAATAGCATCGATATGGAGACAATTGTTCAACGCTTCCAGAATATGAAAAGTCGTAGAGGACAATTGCCATAAAAAGTCTTTGTCAGTGATCCAAAAATGCTATTTTTTGTAATTGTAAGTGCTACATTTTGTTATGAAGTTCTGCTAAACAAATGTTATTGAAGTTTACATTTGTTTAAAATGTTTATGCCCCCCCTGAGGAAAAATTCTGGGTCCGCCACTGCCCGTGTGACCATCTAAACACCCTAGAATGTCTGTCATTAACCACTAACATAATGTGGTATTGTTCGGTGGATATCCACCAAACAATCCCACATCATGTTGGCCGGTAGCTAGGATTGAGTCTCCAACAAGGAGGAGGAAAAGGGAAAAAGAAAGAGTATGAAAAAGAAGGGAAAGATAAGGAAGGAGGAGGTTGCGACAGTCAGAACACAGGGGTCAAGGGAGGGGAGGGCGGAGGCAAACCCTTATATGAGATTCCTTATCAAAATAGGGACCTTGGTTAAATATAGGAATAAGGTTGGGATGCCCATATCAAGTTGGGGGCCCTTATAATTTTACGTGTGCAAATAGCAACCCCTCTCGGATATGTCAAACATATACAAGCTTTTGACTGAGTCTTGAGTTCATGATCAAAAGCGCTAGAGAAAAGATTTTATTAGAATTTTTTTATTTGTTTGGACCACTATAGTGATCAGTACATCTCTTGTTAGTGTTTTGGCACAAGAAAGACCAAGGATCGAAACTCATCAGGATCCATGGAAATGCCTTGATTGTTAAATAACCTTACATAAAGGAATGGTCGTCACGAAGACAAGAGGAAGAGACCCGCCACGTACTACAAAATTAGAGGAAATTAATGTGCCGCAACACTAATTAGAGCCGTTGACCAAGTTCATGCACAAGTTGCATATGTCTTACTAATTGAACTATTCGTTGACTATTTTTATTAGAGTTTGTTCCATTACTATTAATTGAGCCAAGCCCAAGCCCAAAGTTTAGTCCCATTTAATAAACAAGTCAAACTCAAAAATAGAAAAGTTAGGCTCGGTTTATCAAATGAGCCAAGCCAAGTTGGAACAGCTAACCTTTAGACCTAGCATAGCTTATAACCGGGCTAATATGCTTGGCTAGCTCGATTGCAGCCCTAGTGGGAAGAAAACAGGTATAATATTTGTCATTCCCTAGCTTTGAACATAAGCGGAATTAACGGTTTGAACTGATTTGGATCGGACCGGGAACCTATTCGGTTCGATCTCCGGCGCCCTTTTGAAAATAATAAAACATTGCAAGTGGTACTTTCTCTCTCCTTTGTTGGAAAAGTTCTATGTTCGACTTCCGGTATGGACATCTTGGATCCAACTTTCGCTCAAGGCCGTTCTTGTCTTTGTGCGTACGAATCCTAACGGTTGATGTCATGTTCACACGATTATTAAATATAATAAAAATAATAGTTATGTTGCATTTCTCCGTTTTGATCTTCGGACCTTTTTGAGTACCAATGCTTTAGCTCTATGTCTTTGTCAGCATAATCGGTCCATAAAATATATATATATATATATATATATATATATATATATATATATATATATATATATATATATATATATATATATATAGAGAGAGAGAGAGAGAGTAATGCAATTGTGCAGCGGATTAACGTGAGACTAACGTACGGCCAAGTCATGAATGGCCGCATGTGTAGATTTTTTTTTTTTTTTTAAGGATGATCACCTATACCTTGATGAGCCACATGTCAAAAATCAACTCATTCTAAGACTTATATGTGCTTCAAATGTGCTCGGCTTTTTTGACATGTGGCTCATCAAGAGATAGGTGATCACCCTCAAAAAAAAAAAAATATATATATATATATATATAGAGAGAGAGAGAGAGAGAGAGAGGGATGTTGGGTGTGTGTTTTAAAACCACACAAAGGAATGGGCTTTTAGTCCCATATCGGTAAGGGGAAAAATCCCCTACCAACTTAAATAGGATTCCCCACTTCCCCCCACTAGTCATCACACTAGAGGAGGGGCTCCACTAGCCCACACACGCGCGCGCGTGTGTGTGCCGTGCCGAGCCGAGCCGAGCCGGGCTTGGGCTTGGGCATGGGCTGGGCGGCGCGTGTGTGCGCGCCCGCGGACCCGGACACGATAGCACCTCCGAAATGGGCTGGTCCGCACCTGCCCTATTTTTACTTTTTGCTTTTAAGTCCTCCACTATTTATTATTTACCATTTGGGATACTAGCCGTTACGCGAGAAGCGCTGCATGCTAGCCGTTACGTACAGGCTCGCTGCGAGCTGTAATGTGCGAGGTTAATGGGCTTAATCGCAGCCCATTAACCTCTCCCCTCTTTCAGCCTCCCATTAACAGCCCGAGGCCTATATAAGGCCCGGTGCAGCTATGGGATTTACATACTCCGAAAATCGGAATTCCTCCCTGCTTGCTGCCTCTCCCTCTCTCTCATTCTCTCGTGCCGTGTTGCTGTGGTGCTGCCCCTTTGCTCCGAAGAGACTCCCTCTCTCGGACCAAAGCTTTGCTGCGGTGCTGCCTCCCGGCCTCGAGAAGTCGTCATCGAGTCGCTGGGTTCCTGAAAGTCTACGAGGTTCGCAAAGCCTTCTTGGAGTCGTGCCGACGAGAAGGAGGTCGCCTGACCGGGGTCGCCGTATCTCCGAGAACAATTGCCACGAGACCCGCACGAGGGGGGCAATAAGATTCTTGGGACAGTGCCTAGCACGCTTCGACCACAGGCCAGAGTTTCTAACTCTTATTCTGTCCTAATATTAGATCTAAAATAATTGACTTGCATCTAATAGAGAAGTCTAAATAATTAGATTATTTTAGATAGATTATTTCTCCCTTTTAGAAAAGTTCGGCAAGGTGAATGACGGTTCCATAGAACCCGCTCTGCCTTGGCAAACAATTTCTAAAAGAGATTTGTGACTTGTCCTTGTTTGTGAAAATAATATTTGCTAATAAATTTTAATAAGAATTTGATTAAATCCTAAATTTGCTAGTTTAGAACGATTAGATTTCCAACAATCCAAGAATCTTATTGTAATTTAATCGTTCATAAGTTATTTTCTTTGCAACGTGCTCACTAAGTTAGCCTACGTGATCATCTATTAGTCTTTATTTCGTGCTACCTATTAGTTGCTACTAATTACAAAACTATTTTCTACAAAAGTAAATTAGAAGCATAGATTATAGAAAAGACTAAAAGTCGTCATTGAAATATTCCACTACCTACGGTGTCTAGAAAGGCTTGTCAAACCGGTATTAAATTGCCCAAGGTAGCTTGGTATTTGAGCGAGCCTAGTGCTCCACCTCCTACCTGGAGCCCATCTGGCCGTTAGGATTTGGAAATTTCATTTGGACTTCTAAAAGTCGAATCTATCTAGGTGTACTTTAAAATTGACAAAACTTATTTTTCGACCACAGATTTCAACTCCTAATTTTGGTCCGAAATGGCCTCACCAAACCGTGAAACCCTTAGTGCTAAACCCGAGAAGTTTGACGGGTCTAACTTCAAGAGGTGGCAAAACCAGATGCGATTCTGGCTAACCACACTTGGGTTAATGTCAGCCATAGGTGAAACCGCACCAGGAGTATCCAACGGGTCTAGCCAAACTCGTCGCACCCGAGCCTCCACTTCACAACCTGAACCTGAATCCACTTCTGGCATTCCCACTAGGACCCCAGAAGAAATCAACTACCATGGCCTTCATAGGATCCTAGGGGCCTTATCTGATAGATTATACGATATCTATTATACCATTCAAAACCCTAAGGACCTATGGGATACCCTAGAGCGTAAGTATGGCCTAGATGATGCTGGAGTAAAACGCTTCAAAGCGTCTGACTTCAACAGCTTCAAAATGGTTGACTCCAAACCCATGAATGATCAGATTCATGAGTTTGAGAACCTAGTCCAACATCTGAAGACTAATGGTTCCACCCTTGATGAAACCTTCCAGATAGCCTGTCTTATAGATAAACTACCTGCTTCTTGGTCTGAATTCTCTAAGCACCTAAGTCATACCCAAGGTGACCTAACCCTAACTCAAGTTCTAAACTCTATTAGAATTGAGGAGCAACATAGGCTCAGGGAAAAGGGATCCTCTGAATCCAAACCCAAGGTCAACAACGTAGAGGGTCAACCGTCTAAACCATTCCAAAAACCTAGACACAAGTTCCAGAAGAAACCCTTCCACCCTAAGCCTAAGCCATATACTAAGAAGCCATACCATAGCAACCATAACCCAAACCATCCCAAGGACCAAAAGAAGGAAGGAGTGCGTTGCTGCTACGTCTGCGGTCGGACCAATCACATGGCCAACCAATGCTTCTACAAGAAGACAGCACCACCTCCAAATCCAAGAAGAAATGGTCCAACGCCACCCGGCTCCCAAGTCAACATGGTGACCTCTGGAGCTGGCTCTTCTGGGACCGCTTTCAGGTCTGTTCTCTTCACCCCTGAAGTTAACATGACCTTTCAAGCATTTGATTGGTGGATTGACACAGGAGCTAACATTCATGTTTGCCCTGATCAATCTTTGTTTTCCACCTATCAGGTCTCAGGTGGAGGAGCTGTAAGCATGGGGAACAATGCTGAGGCTCATGTGCTAGGGATAGGACGGATCGACCTGAAGCTGACGTCGGAGAAGACCCTGACCCTGCGCGGAGTCCACCACGTTCCAGAGATTAGGAGGAATTTAATTAGTGGGTCCTTATTAGTCCAACAGGGCTATAAGCTTGTATTTGAGTCCAATAAGGTTGTAATAACTAAAGGAATGAATTTTATTGGAAAAGGATTTCTTTGTGATGGTTTGTTTAAATTGAATGTATTCAATCCTTCTTCTACTATTTTAAATATTGAGTCTTCGGTCACTTGGCACCAAAGACTAGGTCATGTAAATTATAATTCAATTAAGAAACTCATGACCTTAAATATCATTCCCAAATCCGATACTAGGAATCTCGACAAGTGCGAGATATGCGTAGAAGCCAAACAACCTAAAAAATCTTTTAAAACTATCGATCGAGACTCCCAAATACTTGAATTAATTCACAGCGATGTCTGTGATTCTGGGAGAACCTCGAGAGGTGGCAATAGATATTTTGTAACGTTCATAGATGACGCTTCAAAATATTGCCACCTCTACCTTATTAAAACTAAGGATGAAGTTCTCAGTAAATTTAAAATTTACAGAGCACTGGTTGAGAACCAATTAGACGAAACCATTAAGATCCTTAGGTCAGACCGAGGAGGGGAGTATACCTCAAATGAGTTAAGTGAGTACTGTGATGACTATGGAATACTCCATGAAGTCACAGCTCCTTACACTCCCCAATCCAACGGTGTAGCGGAAAGGAAAAACAGAACCCTAATGAACATGGTTAATTCCATGTTACTAAGCTCTGGAGCGCCAGAGAACTTGTGGGGGGAAGCCCTAATGACGGCTTGTTTTATCCTTAACCGCATTCCGTTCAAACATAATGACTTGACCCCATACGAAGTATGGAAACATAGGAAACCTAACTTAGAATACCTAAAAGTGTGGGGGTGCCTAGCTAAGGTAAAAATCCCCGATAACAAAAGGAAGAAGATAGGACCTAAGACTGTAGATGCTATCTTTATTGGCTACGCTTCAGACAGTAACGCTAATCGTTTTTTAGTGTTTAACTCTGAAATAAGCGAAATAGCCAATAACACCATAATCGAAGCAAGAGATGCCTCATACTTCGAAAACATCTTTCCCTATAAGACTAGGATCAACACTAGGATTAATACTAATAACCAGGCCTCCAGTTCTAATCAGGTGACTCAGATCGAACCTGAAGTCCAATTAGAACCTGAAGACCAGATTGAACCGGTAACCCAAACCGAACCTAGGAGGAGTAAACGTGCCCGTGTAGAGAAAGTCTTTGATGACTTCTATGCACTTATGGTGGAGAACTCCCCCTCCACCTATACAGATGCAATGAAGTCCATAGACTCACCTTTTTGGAAAGAAGCCATAGATAACGAGATCCAATCCATACTTCAAAACCATACCTGGGAACTCACCAATTTACCTCCTGGTTGTAAAACCATAGGATGTAAATGGGTTTTTAAGAAAAAGCTTAGACCCGACGGTACCATAGATAAATTTAAGGCACGACTTGTAGCCAAGGGCTTTACCCAAAAACCAGGGATAGACTACTTTGATGTCTACTCACCTGTCGCTAGGATAACCACGATTAGGATCCTCATCGCCTTAGCTTCAATCTATAAGTTAGTCATACATCAAATGGATGTTAAGACTGCTTTTTTGAATGGCGATCTTAATGAGGAAATATACATGGACCAACCCGAGGGATTTACTGCACCTGGACAAGAGGGAAAGGTGTGTAAGTTAATTCGATCCCTCTATGGTCTTAAACAAGCCCCAAAACAATGGCACATGAAATTCGATGAAGTTATCTTATCCTATGGATTTGATATCAATTCAACGGATGAATGTGTATACCATAAAGTAGATGGTAATAATGTTGTCATTTTATGTTTGTATGTTGACGATATTCTAATATTCGGTTCAAACATACAAATCAGAAATGATAGCGCTAGATACCACTAGCACAGAAGCAGAATGGCTTCGAGATCTTCTATATGAGATCCCACTGATAGAAAAGCCTTTACCGGCTATATCTATCCATTGTGATTGTCGATCATCTATTGATAAATGTAATCAAGAAAACGCTGATGTAAAAATAAATCGACATCTGAAAGTGAGACATAGATCTCTCAGATATAAGATGAAAAATCAAATAATTGCCCTAGACTTTGTTAGATCCGAAAAGAATTTGGCGGATCATCTAACTAAGGGCTTATCTAGGACAGTGGTCTTAGAATCGTCGAGGGGGATGGGATTAAGCCCATAAGAAAAATCACCGCAGTGGGAACCCAACCTCATGGAGGTTCAATGGATAGAAACAAACTGTAGTAGTGATTGAAAATGAGGAGCACTGAAAAATGCTCCCGTCCCTATGACGTCAGTGCTTATTAAAAGCAAGGGGTAGGATGAGTTTACAACTCTTAATAAGTCCAAGACCCATGAGGCGGGGTGTCGCCTTGCTCACACCCCTATTAGGACTTACCTATATGTATGTCGTTGTGAGGCCGCAACTCTGGGACCAGGGCTGCTCCCTAGAAACATACAAGAAAAGATATCTGCGCAAGGCCATTAATAGCGCAACCCGCTTAGAACCATCGAAAACTGTACTACGTGTACTACTTGTAGAAACCCGATAAATAAAACTGGTTCAAGGCGTAGTCCACCAAGTCCTCACGGATGTATACAACTGTACTAAGTGGAGGTTCAAACCGGAAGGTACCTACACCTACTGCGTAGTATAAGGAATCCAGCAAAGTCCTTTTACTTTATATTTTGAATTTTTTAAATTATTTAATATTTAGTGGTTTTAAACACATGTGGGGGATTGTTGGGTGTGTGTTTTAAAACCACACAAAGGAATGGGCTTTTAGTCCCATATCGGTAAGGGGAAAAATCCCCTACCAACTTAAATAGGATTCCCCACTTCCCCCCACTAGTCATCACACTAGAGGAGGGGCTCCACTAGCCCACACACGCGCGCGCGTGTGTGTGCCGTGCCGAGCCGAGCCGGGCCGGGCCGGGCTTGGGCTTGGGCATGGGCTGGGCGGCGCGTGTGTGCGCGCCCGCGGACCCGGACACGATAGCACCTCCGAAATGGGCTGGTCCGCACCTGCCCTATTTTTACTTTTTGCTTTTAAGTCCTCCACTATTTATTATTTACCATTTGGGATACTAGCCGTTACGCGAGAAGCGCTGCATGCTAGCCGTTACGTACAGGCTCGCTGCGAGCTGTAACGTGCGAGGTTAATGGGCTTAATCGCAGCCCATTAACCTCTCCCCTCTTTCAGCCTCCCATTAACAGCCCGAGGCCTATATAAGGCCCGGTGCAGCTATGGGATTTACATACTCCGAAAATCGGAATTCCTCCCTGCTTGCTGCCTCTCCCTCTCTCTCATTCTCTCGTGCCGTGTTGCTGTGGTGCTGCCCCTTTGCTCCGAAGAGACTCCCTCTCTCGGACCAAAGCTTTGCTGCGGTGCTGCCTCCCGGCCTCGAGAAGTCGTCATCGAGTCGCTGGGTTCCTGAAAGTCTACGAGGTTCGCAAAGCCTTCTTGGAGTCGTGCCGACGAGAAGGAGGTCGCCTGACCGGGGTCGCCGTATCTCCGAGAACAATTGCCACGAGACCCGCACGAGGGGGGCAATAAGATTCTTGGGACAGTGCCTAGCACGCTTCGACCACAGGCCAGAGTTTCTAACTCTTATTCTGTCCTAATATTAGATCTAAAATAATTGACTTGCATCTAATAGAGAAATCTAAATAATTAGATTATTTTAGATAGATTATTTCTCCCTTTTAGAAAAGTTCGGCAAGGTGAATGACGGTTCCATAGAACCCGCTCTGCCTTGGCAAACAATTTCTAAAAGAGATTTGTGACTTGTCCTTGTTTGTGAAAATAATATTTGCTAATAAATTTTAATAAGAATTTGATTAAATCCTAAATTTGCTAGTTTAGAACGATTAGATTTCCAACAAGGGATGCATAGGTGCGGTTCGTGGTCCGCAACCGTCCGATGCACCACTCCATACATCCGATGTACATGGCGAGTGCATCAAACGGCTGCGGACCATGAACCGCACCTAAGCATTCCTCTCTCTCTCTCTCTCTCTCTCTCTCTCTCTCTATATATATATATATATATATATATATATATATATATATATATATATATATATATATATATATATATATATATATATATATAACTTTGATAAACCTATCTAGAGTTTTTAGAATTTGATGAAGATTGGTGGTTACGCTCTCTATGGCAAGTTGATTATCCTCACAAAAAATCATCAAATTCTAAAACCTCTAAGGACATCAAATGTTAGATGATTTATCGACCGTCCATTAAAACCAATAATTTGAATTGTGTATTTGATGCCTCTAGAGGTTTTCATAATAGTTTTCAGGGTAAATCATAAATACCAATTGAACTATACCATTAGTTTTATTTTGGTCCCTCAAGTTCTATTTTGATCAACTTACCTCTTGTACCACATTTTCTGCCGTACAAATACCTTTTTTGTAAAGATGTATTTGTAATAAAAAGTCTAGTTGTTCATGGACCGAGTTGTTCAAACCAAAATTTGAGGGACTAAAATGAAACTGAATGTATGGTCCAGAGGGTGTTTTTCGTAATTTGACCTAGTTTTCAGCTTGTAATTCAGTTTATTGAAAGACTTTTTATTTTTGCTATGGGCCAGGCCTTGTGCAGTGCTGGGCCGCCATCATAATGGGCGTCCTCTCCGGCAGCATCCCCTGGTACACCATGATGGTGCTCCACAAGAAGATCGGGCTCCTCAAGCACGTCGACGACACCATGGCCGTGTTCCACACCCACGCCGTCGCCGGCAGCCTCGGCGGGATCCTCACCGGCTTCTTCGCCGAGCCGCGGCTCAGCCAACTCTTCTTCGGCGACGACCCCAAGTACGTCGGCCTCGCCTACGGCCTCAAGGACGGCCGCTCCGGCGCCGGGCTCCGCCAGATGGGCATCCAGCTCGCCGGCATGGCCTTCGTCATCGTCGTCAACGTCGTCGTCACCTCCGTCATCTGCCTCTTTGTCAACCTTGTCGTGCCGCTCCGCCTAGGCGACGTCGAGATGGAGGTCGGCGACGACGCCGTCCACGGGGAGGAGGCGTACGCGCTGTGGGGGGACGGGGAGAGGTTCGAGAGCTCCAAACACAACGACGTATACGACGTCGAAGAGTTCGCTTCTTCCATGTCCAAGTCTGTTCAGATGTCGGAAACAAGGAATTAAGACTCTCTCTCTCTCTCTCTCTCTCTCTCTCTCTCTCTCTCTCTCTCTCTCTCTCTCTCTCTCTACCTACAGTGTGGTACCTGATCACAACCACCCACCCTGAACTTGTATCACACTCACTCCAGTCATCTGACGGTTGTGACCGAGTGCCACGTCCGGATCTTGTCAAGATGCAGCTAATTTTGATGTTGGAATAGCATTGGTCATTTGTATTTATAAAGACCAATGACACTTAGCCAACCAATTTGCCAACTTTTCCTTGGTCATCCTGACGGTGCATCTTTCATAGCAGTCTCTTTGCCTACAATGGACGGCTGTGATCGTGCCACAGCAGGTTGGTAAAAAAAAAGATAGCAATCAGGCAGCCAGAGTGGGTTTTTGGGAGGACTCGGTAAAAAGCTTATTAGGGCGCTAACCCGAGTTTATAAGGATACATAGCTACAGTGATTTCAATTCTGAATAATGAAATATAAATTTGGATATATATGGAGAATAAATTTGATTACTACAATAAAATCACTATAGCAGCTACAACGATTTCGCTGTAGTTATCAAACGTATACTCTGAAATACATATTTTTTAAAAAATAATCAGGAATATTACTGCTACAGTAAAATCACGATATACTAGCAACTATGGAGTATAAATTCAGGTGTAGATGTAAGGGCGTAGCCAGAAATTTTTTTTGGATTGGGTTGAAACTAAACTAGATTTTTTTGACAATGAAAATTTTAATTTATAAAGAAATACTAAAGCAAAATTTTTTAAGCAAACATCGACGATACTAGAAATTATATTAATATAAAAAAAAGTTCATTGCACTTTGTCCCCTTGAATTTTAGTTCAAAAACATTTAACCCCCCTATAGTTAAAAAACTACATTTTGCCCCATCGAAGTCAAATAAAAATTACAAAATGAGAGAAATTAAGTAGTTGACAAAAAGAGTATTGTGCTAACATTTCAAACTTTAGGGAGCGTTTTGGAACAAAATAAACTACAAGGGGGTAAAGTGTTTTTTGCGGCGATTTATGTTTCGTGAGGACTCAGAGGTAATAGCGATTCACGTACGTGTCACGAGGGGCCAAGGGCCTCGCTGGGTTGATGTGGGTTGAGGTCTTGGTTGAGGCGGGCTGATACATGTACTTAATAATATGGCTAATTTTTCTCAAAACTCGACCGGGCTATAGCCCGGTCGAGCCAACTATTAGATTCGCCCATGTGTAGATGGACTTCAAATTCATTTGTTACACTGAAAATCATAGTACAACTACAATGATTTTACGGTGGCAACCGAATTTATACTTCGAAATATTGCTGCTACAATAAAATCATTGTAGTAGCTACAGTGTTTCGGGTCGACTATTGGGGATTTCATTGTACAATCTATGTAAAAACATACATCAGGTTCTACAGGGGTAGTTAGAGGGCCAAATTGGTCACTTTAAAAATATTGAGTGAGACAGACTTAATGCACTACGAAACAGTTAGAGGGGTTATCATCAGTGATGTCTTAGACTAATAACCCTTTTTTTTTTGTAACCACCAATGGCCAGCGTTCGAAATGTACCTTAGGAACTATGTCTTTCTGTGCCGACTTGACCATGCCTACACAGTCGTAATGATTATGGCCTGTGGGATTCGAACTGAGGACCTGCACCCGAAAAGGTTCAACGAAACACCAACTGTGCCAACAGTTAGGTACGACTGTCACTGAGTAGATTTTGAGTACGATTTTGTTCCAACCTCCTTAAAGAGGTTGGATGTTTCCGGTCTCTCTCATTGACCCATATCGAGGGCTTTTGGTCATTTCACCATGATAAACATATAAAATGATAAACATACCCTCGATATGGACCAATGAGAGAGACCGGGAACATCCAACCTCTTTAAGGAGGTTGGAACAAAATCGTACTCGTAGATTTTCCAAGATGAACTGAAGTGGGAAAAACTTCAGTGGGGAGGCCCTATTAGGGACCCCAAGCCTTGGCTGGCTTTACTGTCAGACATCCCAACCAATGCTTCGCACTGGGATCTGTTTCACACTTTGATCCAACGGTGCGGGCCTAGCGTCCCTAATAGGGACGTCACTTACGTATCCCTAGCTGAAGTGGTAAACTTTGATTGATTAATAATTGTAGGGCCCATACTAAAAAATACATGGTAAATATTATATTCTTAAGAAATGACAGCATTTCTATATCAGGAGGGGGTTAGGCAGATCCCAGCCTATGCATTAGATTAGAAAGGTAATAAAAATTTCGGCACTCAAGGGAATTGAATAACAAAGATATAGTAGAGAGAGAAAGAACAGGTTCGGGTTGTAAATAGATCAACACGGTAAACCCGTCTAATAAACAGGTCGGATCCGAGGTTAGGGTCTGAACACGGTAGACCCAGGAAGACCTGTTTAAAACTCAACGGGTCATGTCGGGTCGGGTCTATCCGCAATTTGATACTGTAGTATGTAGTCTTATCGGGTCAGGTCAGGTTGAGTTGGATTGGGTCGGATCGGGTCAACTGAATATACCTGTGTGGTAAACAGGTCTAACGGGTCCTATCGGGTCTACCCATTTATAAGCGGGTCGGGTATGGATTTAGGGTCTAGACAAGATTAGTTAAACGGGTCGGGTCTGAATCTAGAGGTTTTGAACAGGACCCGAAACTAGACACGAAATGAACCCGACCCATTGCCACCCCTACTAAGAACCAATGCTCCAAAATCCAAAACAGTACGTAGGACACTAGTACCCCTGGTTGATCATCCCATGTCATTTTCGCGTCGTATATATGCAAATTACTTGTAGGGAGGCAAGATTGATCTTGCCTTCCTACAAAGAATGTACAAGCTTGCGATACCTCAAGCATTGGCAATCGCTCTCTGGGACGATCCAAAGATAAGAACAAACACAACCATAAATACACGGTAATGAAACAATCATATAAATAAGGGCACGAGGATTAAAATAAAAACCCTTGCAGAAAAAATCTTTGTGAGTAAATGTTCGAAAAGACTTCACTATCAATAGCGGCAGGAACGATCTGATCTAAAGATACGAACAAACACAAGCACATACAGGTTGTGTGTATGAATCTATTAGCCTGTGAAATAGTACGACACATCTAATGACCCACGAATGACTCGGGCCTGAAAACCATGACGGTTAGGCTTGACCCGGTCAAAAATAATCAGAACGACCATTATTTTTGGCTATCCATTGCTTATAGCTAAATAATGTAGCTTTTTTTTTATTGCCATCTATTCTACTATGTTTTTTCTTATATCTTTGTTGCTACATTCTTTTGCCTTAATCCTACCCATACCAATATTTATATGACATTACTTAAAGTGAGGGTGTTAGCTAGCTCAGCTGGTAAATGGCCGAGATGGGCCCATATAACGATCAAATCCCGCCTTCATTGAATAAATGATTAAGGTGGGTCCATATAACGATCAGGAAGTTTTTTTTTTATAAATATAGCCACACGATCAAGACTTTTGGTAAGTACCACCACACACGACAAAGACTATTGTACGCATTGACCATTTCCTTCTTTAACTTGTCTCTTTCTTTTCTAATTTCATCCTACATATTTATGATCAAATCTCGCCTTCATTGAATAAATGACCGAGATGGGTCCATGTAATGATCCGGAATTTTTTTTTTATAAATACAATTGCTTAAAGTGGGATCAAATCCCGCCTTTATTGAATAAATGACCGAGATGGGTCCATATAACGACTTGAGATTTTTTTTTTATAAATAGATTCCCGCACGATTAAGACTTTTGGTAAGTACCACCACACAAATTTTTTTTCTTTATATGAAACCTTCTCGGCGTTCGCGCTAGACACCCAAGTAGGGATGACAACGATACGATTTTAAGCAAAGCCACACCAAAACTGCACCACATCGCGATGGTTTATCATTATGTAAAACCAAAACCGTACCAAACGGTGCGATGTGATGCGCTGCACCACGGTTTATAATTATAATGGTCTAAACAGTAAGATTTTATGCGATTTTGGTCAAAACCGAAATCGCACCGCTATACTGAAACCGGAAATCGAAATCGCATCATATCGTGACGGTTTTATAATTTGGCAAACTAAAACCGTACCATACAGTGTGGTTTATCGCGGTTTTCAAGTTTAAACAATACCGCTACCATCCCTACACCCAAGTGTGACTCATAATAACCGTATCATTTTTTGGGATCTTTAGAAACAGAAATTTTATTTTCGTATGCAAAATGAATTTAATAGGAATTTATAAATGTTTAATATAAAATGAAATAATGATACGATTATTTTATATATATATATATATATATATATATATATATATATATATATATATATAATGTTTAATATAAAATAAAATAAATGTTGAAGTATTTATAAATTTAAAACCAACCTAAACCAAACCTCTCTCTCTCTCTCTCTCTCTCTCTCTCTATATATATATATATATATATATATATATATATATATATATATATATATATATATATATATATATATATATTATTAAATATACCATATGCCCTTATATATCTTGCTACCAACAACCGTTGCAATACTGTGTATTGTAGGATAACTCAATATCATTTATAAATCTTATTAAGCCTAATAATTTGACAATAATTATTATTTTTTAAAATTAAAATTATGTTCTAATAGAAGGGGGAAAAGGCCCAATAAGTATATGGGTCAAAGCCTAAACCAGCCATCAAATCCAATCCAAACCGACTTTAATTAGTTTGGAGTCCAATCTTAGGTCGGTTTGGATCAGATTGAAAATCCTCAAAACCGACCAAAATTGGATAGGTTTGGGTTTTGCCTAAATAGATTGGTTTCGAATTGATGCACACCCCTTTCGCAGCAGGTGGTGAAATTGAAAACTTCGTGGAAAAAGAGGTGGCCCCCACCTGACATCAGCCCCCTCCCCTCCCCACGTCGCATCCGTCCACCTACCCTCTCCCTCTTCAGATCTAACGACCCCCGTCATCACCCTCTCCTTCAAATCTATCCCCTCCAGCCTGGAAAATTTTTCAGCACATTCTGCATGGCTTTGTACCATACAACCACAGGGCCCACTGCGACTCAAGAGATAAAGTTCAGATCTTCTCCAATCGGTCGCCCTGGTTGGTGGGCCCAACACGCATCACAATCACACAATGGCTGGTGACCCAAAAGTGAATTACACTCCAACAACTACGTGCGGCTGTGATATGCACCGGGCCCACCAACGGGGCCGACCGACTGGAGGAGATATGAGATCCAGGAGACATGGGGTAGTAGACGCCAACACATGGGGTAGTGGGCCCTAGCACTAAGAGTAAGGCCCCTTCTTGACTCCAGCAAGCCCTCAACTCCTCTCTTCCCTCTATCACTATCTATGCATCTCCTTTTAATTTCTCTATACAACTTCATCATTCACCAGAAGAATAAGAGAAGATAAATAAAAAGAAAGGACGATAACATGTATATGAGATTTAAAACCCAGAACACTAAACTCAATAACTAATGAACTCGGCCGAAAAATGTTATCAATCTGAACTGAACCGAGGTGTAGCACTGCCCCTCGCATGAACCTTGAACTGTGAAATTAGGTATGACATCGCCCCTCGGATGAACCTTGAATGTGTTTTTCGGGCGGTCCGAAGTGTCGAGCATGACAATCCAGGACCCGACGCTGTGGACGCGGAAAAAAGCGCGGGTCGTCTTTATTGCGAATCACACGAGATTACAATTGTGGCCGGGACCCGGGTTGCTCGGGTGTAGCGAGTCCGGGTTGCGGCGAGTTTTGATCAGGGGATTGTGGGAAAGATCTTCTGGGGGATCCCTTTGATCCGCGTCTCCACGTGGTGTTCGTGCGAGAGCGCTGAAGGGGCTGCCCAGGACAGGGGTTTTACAGGGAGAGGGTTTTGGAGAGGCTAAGGAATGTCCACCGTTGCTTTGTCCCTTCCGTGCTTCGCGCTTTCTCGGCTAGGGGGTTTTTGGCTTCGTTCCTCGGTCTTCGCGTCTTCCTCGTTCCTTGCTTGACCTCGGCGTCCTTGATCGTCGGTTCGCGGCGTCGATCTAGCTTTTGGCGTTGGCTTTGGCTTTGGCTTTTTGGCTTTGGCTTTGCTCCGGCGTGGCTCTGGCTTTTGCTTTGCTTTGGCGCTTGCACTTGGACGTAGCTGGGAGAGACTTGCGATGCTTTCGTTCTTCCGGACTTCGCGTCGTATCGGCTAGAACGTGCGGTGCTTTTGCTCGTGGCCGGCGTAGTCGCTTGGCTTTGGCACTTGCGTTGCTTTGGCGCGGGCTTTACTGGGGCTTTGCTTTGGCTTCTTGCGTTGGCTTTAGCTTTGGCGTCAACTCGATCTTCTTCTTCGAACGACGTGGGCTACTTCTCCGGTGCTTCGACGGTCTACGTATCGACTGGACTTCTCTTCTTCTCCGGGCTTCTTTGGCGTGATCGGAGTCGAAGAATGCTTTCGAAGATGGTGGGGGTAGCACCGATCTCCGTGCGACGGGTGTGGCGTCGGCTTTTGTTGATGAAGACGACGAGGGTAGCGACGGTCTCCGTGCGACGGTTGTAGCGTCGGTTTTTGTTGATGAAGACGACGGGGTAGCGACGCTTCAGACGATCTGCTCCAGGCTTTCTTCTTCGTGGATGGGGCAGGCGTTAGTCGAAGACGACGGGGTGATGACGCTTCGCTTCTCTCCTCCGGGCTTTGGGGCTTGATCGGGATCGAGGATTTGTTGGAGACGACGGGGTAGTGCCGCTCCTCTTCTTCTCCGGGCTTTTGGGCTTGATCGGAGTCGAAGGCTTGTTGGAGACGACGGGGTAGTGCCGCTCCTCTTCTTCTCCGGGCTTTTGGGCTTGATCGGAGTCGAAGCTTGTTGGAGACGACGGGGTAGTGCCGCTCCTCTTCTTCTCCGGGCTTTTGGGCTTGATCGGAGTCGAAGCTTGTTGGAGACGACGGGGTAGTACCGCTCCTCTTCTTCTCCGGGCTTTTGGGCTTGATCGGAGTCGAAGCTTGTTGGAGACGACGGGGTAGTGCCGCTCCTCTTCTTCTCCGGGCTTTTGGGCTTGATCGGAGTCGAAGCTTGTTGGAGACGACGGGGTAGTGCCGCTCCTCTTCTTCTCCGGGCTTTTGGGCTTGATCGGAGTCGAAGCTTGTTGGAGACGACGGGGTAGTGCCGCTCCTCTTCTTCTCCGGGCTTTTGGGCTTGATCGGAGTCGAAGCTTGTTGGAGACGACGGGGTAGTGCCGCTCCTCTTCTTCTCCGGGCTTTTGGGCTTGATCGGAGTCGAAGCTTGTTGGAGACGACGGGGTAGTGCCGCTCCTCTTCTTCTCCGGGCTTTTGGGCTTGATCGGAGTCGAAGCTTGTTGGAGACGACGGGGTAGTGCCGCTCCTCTTCTTCTCCGGGCTTTTGGGCTTGATCGGAGTCGAAGCTTGTTGGAGACGACGGGGTAGTGCCGCTCCTCTTCTTCTCCGGGCTTTTGGGCTTGATCGGAGTTGAAGCTTGTTGGAAACGACGGGGTAGTGCCGCTCCTCTTCTTCTCCGGCCTTTGCTTCTGGCGTCTTCGGAGTCGAAGGGTTCTTCTTCTCCGAGCTTTCTTCTTCGTGCACGGAGTCGAAGGGATGATCTTCGTGTGCAAGGGCCTTCACATTGATGAGGACTTTCAGTAAGCCGATCCCTCGGGACAGGCTTGACTGTGCCTCGTGAAGCCTTGGGTCGATGAAGAAGCGTCTCCTCTTCTGCAGAGCTCTGGCGTTTCGTCTTTAATTTTCCGACCATTTTTTCCTTCCCCCACCCCCTCTATTTATAGGCAAAGAGGTGGGGAGAGAGATATGGGAACTTTTTAATTTTAAATCCCTTTTGTATCTCTCTCATAATTACCCGGATTATATTCATCCATTGATGAAGGGAATAACATTTAGTTGTTTTCCTTTTCTGGCGGGTGCAATTATGGCTGGATTTTGCGCACGAAATCGATGGCGATCGGGCGCTTCGTCTTGTGCGTCGGATCGAGGGATCGGCGCAGATCCGCGTGTGTGCAGACGTCATACGCTACCTCCCCCCGCGCATGGCGGTATTTTTTCCTTTTCTTTCTTTTCTTTCCTTTTCTTTTCTTTCCTTTTTCTTTTCTTTCCTTTCTTTTCTTTCCTTTTTCTTTTCTTTCTTTTTTTCTTTTCTTTCTTTTTTCTTCCCTTTCCTTGCAGGGCCGGCCGGCCCCTCCATGGGGTTCGGTCCCCACTAGGGCCGGCCCTATAGGGTTCGGACCCTAGTAGGGGCCGGCCCTTCTTGGGGCGGGGTCCGAGTCCGTGTTGGCGCGCGCGAGTCGGGTCCGCGTGTCGGGTTTGCATCCACGTCGGCGCGAGCGAGTTGGGTCCGCGTGTCGGGTTTGCATCCGCGTCGGCACACGTAAGTCGGGTTCGGGTCCGACGAAATTCGTGTGTCTACAGACGCGTTTAATAAACATAGGTATAAGGGCAAAACACCCAACCCGAACCCGACCCGTTTAAAAAACGGGTCAAAAACTTAAACCCAAACCCGACCCGCCTAATAAACGGGTTGACCTGACCCGTTTAACCCGTTTACTAAACGGGTCGGGTCGTGTCGGGTCGGGTTGGCTCGGGTTGGATCAATAGAACCCATGTAAACTTGCCGGGTTGGGTCAAGACAAGTCTGATTGGGCCAGGTTTGATCGGGTTGGTTCGGGTTGGCTTGAGTCGGGTCGAGTTGGGTTGACATGACCCATTTGGTAAACGGCTCAAGTCGGGTCAATCGGGTTATAAGTACAAACCCGAAGCCGACCTATTAAATAAACGGGTCAATCGGGTCGACCCGTTTATGACCCGAACCCGTTTAGACCAAACCCAAACCCGCTAACTTCGGGTCGGGTTCGGGTCGGGTTGGCGGGTCGGGTCAAGGATTGCCACCCCTACCTCCAGCCGCCCAACTAGTGCTACCCCATGTCCACTACTGCATGTGTGTATGTGAGTTGAGAGTGTGTTGTGAGATGAGAGTATACGTGGGTGGGTGTGTGAGTGTGTGCAAGCGTACTTTGACCCTCGCGATCCCTCGACTCCTCTTTTATCTCTCTCACTATCTACATATCTCCCCCCTTCAATTTATCTATAGAGTTTCCTCCATTATTCATCATAAAAATAAAAAAATATAAATAAAAAGGAAGGATGATAAAACATAGAGGTTCTTAACTTATATATGAGATTTAAACCCAAAACACTAAATTTATGAACTATTGAACTCGGTCGAAAACTGTTATCGAACTGAACTAAACCAAGGTGTGGCGATGCCCCTTGCATGAACCTTGAACTGTGAAATGAGGTGTGACATTGCCCCTCAGATAAATTGGAAGCCAAACACATACAAGAACTATTTATATGGTATGGAAAATCACTACCCCAGCTAACGTAAGCTCCAACAGAATTATATCACTTGAACATCACTAGGCTAAACAAATTATAGTTATTTTAAGGATAAATGGAATTATGTTTCTTTACTTATGCATTATGTTCAGTTCATATATGATAGAACTATGCACCTACTGTTTGCAAGCTTGTTAAGATATCTTATGGGATATGTTCTATTAACCAATGTCTCTGTCAGTATAATATGTGATATATTTAAAGTTATTATGATTTGTTTAGTGTGGTGCTTGTGAACTTACAAAATCGCAAGATTTCTGAGGTTTTTTTTTTTTGTAAAATACCTTAGGTCGCAAAGAAGAAGCTAGTACTCAGATGAAATACTTGTAGCAAGAGTTTAACTTCATATGGCCGATGAATCATCAAAATTATTATTGTTCATTATTGTAAATATGCATTATTTAAATATCGATCTAATTTTAGATATTGCAGCATATATTGAATATTAGTCTTGATTTGTACTGGTTTATCTACATATAAATCTTTTTTTTTTTCATTTTCCTTTCTCTTTCCCCAAACCCCCAATCACAGTCCATAGTTCGGGCCTGCTCGGATGTATTTTCCAGGTGGTCCGAGATGCGGGGCGTGACAGTCCAGGAATTAACCCTCCTCAGATGTGATGTCGATGGGTTCCTAAAAAAAAGCGTTGCTTAAAGTAGAAATGTTCTATGGGCTCATGTTCGATATTAAGTCTAGCGCCTACTTGATTATTAAGTTTGCATGTTGTATATTGAGAAAAGAGTTAGATAAGTTTGGTATCAAAAGCCTCCCTACTAAGCAATGATCGATCAAGTTACCTGATTAAGTTCACTGAGCACACACCCCTCTTGATATTTGCAGGTGAAATCTCATAAAGCAACCACTAAAGCAGTTAAGCTGAAGTGTTGAAGTCCAAGACACTCGAGCGTATCCATGTATAGCACACCCAACCAAATTTTAAGAATACTTGTATTAATCACACCAATGTATTCCATTGCTGTAATTTTGAAATATATATGAGTTTCAATCTCGTAGTTTGAAATCATATGTAAGCCAATGTAAATAAATGGGATACATATTGTTTCCAGTAACCTTACTCATTATTCTCCTCCTTAATCACACTTGGTTCTCAGGGAGCCACGGTGCAACGTACCCTACGGGGCTATGACTGAAGTACCTGAATCTCACATATCTTTAGAAGGAAAAATCTAGCGATTATTGACTCACGACTAAAACAAAGAATCTATAAACTTCTATCTTTTTGATCTGCTTCCTGTGGGTGATGATCTTCTACCGTCTGAATACTCCACCCAACAATCAATTGATTCGACTTTGACTTTGACTAATTGAATTAAGCGTTGACGTAATGTAGAGTAGACAGTAGAAGGTAGAGGGTAAAGAGTAGGCAAGGACGTGATATCGAATTTTGGCCGAAGGTTACGTTTCTATGCGGTAAGATGCAACCTTAATCCACTATCTAAAAAATGTGGAGTTACCTCGACATGTTGAGCGTAACTTGTACAAGCAATCAGAGTAGAGAAAGGGAATGAAATAGAAGATGCATTCTTGGCGAGTGGTTGCCAGAAACCTATCCGTTCATCGTAAAGAAGGAGAACGATTCTGAAAATGAAAATATAGTTTTTTAGAGAGAAAATCTAATCTGGAATATGTGTCGGACCTACTATTTATAGAGAAATCTCTATAAATAATAGGTTCGATACATATTCCAAATCAGAATTTATCTCTAAAAAACCAAATTAAAATTGTAGCTACCGTGTCCTGTGGCACTTTCACAGAGGCGGGCTACCAAGACCCGGGTTGTCTTCATGGGTCCCTGGGGGGTTGCAAGGCCTTGAGATGACCAATCGGTCCCCATGCAGGGCCAGGGGGTCCCATTGTCATTGAAGTGGGCCCTAGGTAAGGTTGGCAGGCTCCATTGTCGTTGTCGTGGGGCCCAAGCAAGGTTGGCAGGTCCCACTGCAGCTGTCGTGGGCCCCAGGTAGGGCTGTCGTGCCCCATTGTCGTCGTTGTGGGCCCAGGTAGGCCGGGAATGCTTTAGCCAAATTTTGCACCCACACTTATTTTTTGTGCTTTCTCCTCTTGCTATCTTGAATGTTAGCAAATGTTTTATTACAAAAATTGTTGGATAAGCCTACTTTGTAAAGATCACACACTTGAAAATTATAAATTAATAGATTTATTTTTGGGTGTTGCTATTTGCACCCACAAAATTACTAGGGCCCCTAATCTTGTGCATAATCACAAGCCCATCCCCCCCCCCCCCCCCCTCTTTCATTTTTTTTAGTTGGCCTACTATTTTTATAGGGAACCCTACATGAGCATTCACCTTCCCCTCCCCGCTCCAGCCGCCATCACCGCCATGTACACCCTCCTCTCCCTCTCCTCCTCCTTCCTCCTAGTCCTCCTCACGTCTCCAGGAATGAGGAGGAAGACAGAGATAGGAGGGGGAAGAGGAGGAAGCAGAAGAAAGGGGAGGAAGATGAGGCTACCCGATGATAGTGGAGGTGGTCGCATCCTCATCGATATGCCTGGGAGGTCTTGGGGACACATCTGGCATTAAGATTTTTATAAGTTGGGGGCACTAGCAATTTTGTGGGGTGCAAATAGTGACACCTTATTTTTTTCAACTATTAATATTTTTTTATTAGTATGGCACCATCAAACGGATACCTGCAAAACCCACCAGGTGGTTGTGGATACTGGAATTCTATCTTGACGATTGGGCTCATCGGCCCAATAGCCTAGAACCTAGAAGCCTGCGGCCCACGACTAAGGCCTTCAGCCCAGAGTCAAATATTTCTTCCCTAAGATATTCAAAACCTAGGAGATCTCGGGTGTAAAAAGAACAAACACAAAATCAAGGGATCATATAAATATCACCAAAACTCCTTTACTTCTAAGGGAGAGACTATCACTCCCATGTCGAGTCACTAACGAAAAATTCATAAACATATAGAAAGAAGCCACCACCCACAACCCAAGTGATGCAATCGTATATCTCCTCTCAAATTCATAAAATTGATGCCTTGAGCGTTGGAGGCTCGACGCCGAAAGAACCAAATCTTGGTTTTGTGGGGGAAAATCTTCGTGCCGACCCGAAGACTTCGCCGCACCAGTCAATTGAAGGTTCGAGTCGAAGATCGTTGTTCGATCTATTGATTGAAGTTGATGCTTTCAATAAGCAAGCAGATAGGATATGCAATCAGAGAGTTGACGCGAGAGATGTGATCTCGGAGTTCAGCCGAAGCCTATGTCTCCGTGCTATAGGGAGCAACCCGAATTCACTAACACTTGTATTGAAGTGATCTCGACAGGCCGAGTATCACTGAAACCCTTTTGATCTCTTCAAAGACAAGAAGAAGATCAAAGAGAGGAAGTGAGGGGATGGAAACTGAAATCCAGAGCTCTGGTTTCTGAAAATCAGATCTCAGAAGTGGAAATCGGATCCATTTACATTCGAAGGACTGCTATTTATAGAATTCTCTGGTGGCAAATGGCGGTTTCTGCTGTTGTATCTGGGGATCCTCCAGGTAAAGCTGGTGGGTCCCGCTATCGTCTCCCAGGAGATTTCCAGGCTCTTGGGCCCACCAGGCAGGGCCGGTGGGTCCTACGATAGTCTTCGGGGGCCCACCAGGCAGGGCCGGTAGGTCCCGCTGTAGTCTTCGGGGGCCCACCAGGCAGGGCCGGTGGGTCCCGCTGTAGTCTTCGGGGGCCCACCAGGCAGGGCTGGTGGGTCCCGCTGTTTGCAGACTTCTTGCCAAAATTTGCACCCACAGGTTTGTTCGAGGTTCTTTTGTAGATTCATCGGTAGATCATCGTCAATACCGAAGCTTCGCTGATCCTTGAACCTACTGTGGGGGATCTTTTCCATCACTCGATCCCTCTAATAATCAATTGATTAAATTTGAGTTAGTTAAAGAGTTATAGGTTAAGAGAGTAGAGAGATAGGAGAATTGACCCATAGATTTGTTGTCGAAGTTTGGCCATAACCTACGTCTCCATGCAGTAAGTCGCAATCTTGAATTCATTATTTTTCGAATGAGTAGAGCTACTCCTCTACAGCCCGAGGAGGGGCTTGTACAGAGAAGTGGGAGAGAAGTAGAAGGTCGAGGAATGAGACGTGGTATCACATATGACTAGCATGGACGCAGAGCTTTGCTACTCCACGCGAGATTGCAGATGCTTAAACTGACAAAAAGTCCCCCTGCTATTGTTTTGAGGTGTATTTATAGGTGCTACATTCTTGTAAATGTTGGATCTGACTTGTCGTTCTATGATTGATCCATGTGACTGACATCCTGCGGTTGGTCACATGTGAGCTTTTGAATGGGCCACGAGCTGTCCTTGTGAGCCTTCTGCGGTACATGCCTCTGCTGGTTTGCAGGCAGGCCACGAGCTCTCCTCATGGGACTTAGAGACGTGAGCCTTTGCTGGCCTGTTGGGGGGGCTCGAGTTGTCTTTGTGGGTCTCTGTTGGCCTATTAACTGGCCACGAGCTGTTCTCATGGGCCTATAAAGATGTGGGCCTTTGCTAGCTTGCTTTTTTGGTGGGTTGTGTATGTGGGCTGGCTTAATTAGTCATTTTGTTTTGCACCCACACCTATCGTTGCCATTATAAGAAAACACTTATAGTCACCATTCCTCTATATATAACTGTCTAAAGCCATGTCATGACAACT
Organism: Chamaelirium japonicum; assembly: GCA_947650365.1. NCBI lineage: Eukaryota > Viridiplantae > Streptophyta > Magnoliopsida > Liliales > Melanthiaceae > Chamaelirium > Chamaelirium japonicum. The sequence goes on from OX393552.1 coordinate 24,225,923, forward strand.
TTTTCTTGGCGGCTTGGTTGGCGGGGTATGTTAGGATTGATGTGTTGTAAGCTTGTAAAACTTTATGTTTTGGTCTAATAAATAAAGATTGATAGTTATTATATGAGATGTATATAGGTGCGTAACATAGTTACGTGTTCTTTTAAGAACAGAGAGCCATGGTTATATGGTAGTCCACTGAGTTGAAGACTGAGTGGATTGGTCCCATATAACCTAAATCAGTTCGCAGCTATGATCAAGTTGGTCGCCTCATCATGATAAGCTGTTGGGGATGACAGTCCATGGGAAGTCTTCACCAAGGTCATCACCAGGCATAGTGTCTGTGGCTGAATAGAACTAACACGGTGTACAGATCAGTGAGCAGACACTAGTACACTAAGCCGTGTTTCTGCTTAGGGTAAAACGATCCTAAACCCTGAGGAACCACGTATGATGGACTAACCAGTTGCGTGATGCTTTGGGGCACCAATGTGTGAAGATCTGTATGCAGTGTTCCAAAATCACGGTGTACTGGGTTACCCGGCTGGCGTTGCATTAGCGTGTCACTCCTGTAGGCCATCCACACACCTGAAGGGAGGTATGTTCCTTGGTGTGACTTACACTGTACCAAACCCAGGCCTGGTGGTCATCAGTTTGACTATTGACCGGGTTCGATTACTCGACGGGGTAATCAGAGGTACGATGTATAGATCAACCTGGAAGGAGCCAAGTCATATGATCATTCAAGTCTGACGGTAGTCTTCACCGCTCGAAATGAATCATAGCATCAAGTGGAGGGACAGCGAGTTTACCACTACTAAGCGAAAAGTAGGGGTATGATGGAGAACATAGTAAGTCCGTGTGAATTGGAGTACAACCTACATCGCACTCTGGGTGGCCATGCAGGTTAACTCAAGCTCAAAGTATTGATGGTTCACTCGGGTAGTGTGTCGATCGAGCTTGAGTTGGAAGCCATGAACCCCGGTCCCTGATTGTTCCACCTTATCAACATTATGTACGGTTCTTGAACCATCTCCTCGGAACACCATTAGCAGTAAGAGGAAGAAAGAAGTCTACGCTCCGTGTGTGCTTAGCACTAGAGCACGGTGGATGCGTAACTACATGCGAATACTAAGGGGGTAAGCCCGAGACTAGTATAAAGGCGCAGATAGTAATCCCTAGCTATAAGTGAACTTCGCTGCATAGGTGCGATGCACGGGGGTATATTGTGAGTTGACTACTTGACTTTGCTAGAGGCACCCTCCGGTGGCCTCAATTAATAGTAAGGTAACTAGTAAAGATCACTTAAGTAGTGGCCGCTAGGTCTCGCACACTAGAAATGGTCAAATTGAGGCGTCAGGACGTTTTGGTAAAAACTCACTCTGCCGGACCTCACTTGTGGCCGACCCTAGCAGTGAGAGACCATGCTAGGGCCGGCCCTATATTGTAGGGATGAAAATCCCCCATCAATTGGACCGGCCATAGGGATAGGGATAGGGTTTTGAATTGGTCAAAACAAGCCCTAAAAGTGCGGAAAACAGATAAATACAATGAGAGATAAAATAGTGATTTTGGGGAGATAATTGTGGGAGGTTCTTATCCCCTTGGATCATTATCCAAGGGGGTAGGCCAGCCCTATATAGGGAGCCTTATGGGGCTGGCCATGGTGTTGCAAAAACCGAACCCCCTCCCTCTCTCATCTCCCTAGATCTCTCTCTACTTTCCCGCTTGCAACTTCGTCTTCCTTGCGTGAAGTTTCGTAGAAGAAGAAGGGTCATTCTTCGGAGGCACTCAGAGATCCGAGAGCGATGTTCCGTGCATCGTGTAAGATCGGGTGAACAAGAAGGCATCATCTCCATTCATACCATCGGCTTCTTCACGAATGATCTTCCGTCTCCATCGACAAAGAAGACAATTCTCCGAGGTTAAAAGATCCGCACGAAGGTATGAATAATCTAACACGTAGATCTAGCGAGCTTTATGATTTGCATGCATGCTAGATAATCATTACGCTAGATTACCGTTAGGGTGTTCGATTCACGTGCATACACATGTACACATATGTAGATTAGTTTCAATGAAAGTTTAAATCATGTAACGTGCACCATGAACGGTCTTTCGACCGCCAAATCGTTTTCGCTGTGAACCTCTACCATGGGATTATTCCTAATAATTGGTATCAGAGCCGTATTAGTGGTGTGTGTTTCATGATTTTTTATGAAATCATCATGTGTGCGCATGATGAACACGTGAGATCATCGGGGGTCTTACGCTTAGATCATGCATATGTATAAATTGTGCTTGTTCTATGAATCGTTCTTGCAGGGCGCCACTATAAAATCTAGATCTATATATTGTACTTGCTACCGAGGGTTGGACCCCGAGTTAGCCATTGTCTGGATTTGCTCTCTATATGTGTGGATATGTTTTAGAGCCGTAGATTGGGTGAGTGATGGGGGTTAACCATCCTCGGTTTCCATGACCCTTTTTCTTAGGCGTGTTTTCTTTTCTTTCTTATGTACGAGTGAGCACTTGCTCGAAACGTACTAGACTTTTTCGGTTACAGATCGAGAAGAAAGATGTGCCAAAGAAATCCACCATCGGGAGCGTAAGCAGAACCCTGGAGGACGAAGACGATCCGATAAAGTGTTCGCAAGCGTGACGGAGGAGCCAGACCAAGGGACCTTACGAAGAAAGCTAGAGGCTCGCGCTGTGCTAATTAGGTTCAGGGGTCGGACCCTGAACTTAATTCAGTTTTATGGTTGCTTTATTTATTAGTTCTTTATATTTCATATCGAACCCCGATGAGATAATATTATTATCAGTTTTCAGAGGGATGCCTTTCCCTTCCGGTCCAAGCGACTGTATGAGGATAAGATCCCGCTAGATGATGCCTATTATTTAGTTGACTTTTGATGTTAGTGGGATCCCATCATATATGGTTATACCACCATTAGGTCAACACCTGACTAGTCGGGTGTGCCTATTTAGCCAGCATCGAAACCTAAGATGAGATGGAGATCTTGAACATCAATTATCAAATTTAAAAGTGAGGCGCCATGACTAGTGAGAGTCCTTTCCAGTGTGTCTGACTTTAGGCTAAGCTCCAGAGCATTAGCGTGATAGCCAAGTTCGCAGAGCATCGATGTTCTCAGAATATGTAATGTGACCCTTGAATGGAGAAATCCACTTAAGGCAGGGACTATGATATTCCGAGAATGATTAATGCTAGGCGAAGGTCTTGAAGCGCTGGTGGGAGCACGGTGTGACCAGGGTCTAGTATATAGGAGGTCGCTACCTTTGCATTTGTATAAATTCATACTCGCAAAATAACCCTCAAATTTAATCAGGGATGTAAGAGAGGACTTTTAGAGATCCTCTGGCCTCCACGGCTAATCATTTCGTGCTCGGGTGGGAGGGCATAACTCAATAACCCCTTCGGGTGTGAGCTGTGTTTTTCTATGCCAAGCTACTTAGTGATCTCCCTCGGGATATGGCGGTTACGGTGTCAAGTATTCAGGCTTTACTCACCCTCGTGGGGCCGTTAGAACTCCCGTGCCTTAATTGCCTAGGCTCGTGGGTAAGCATCCTAAGTACACGTGAGGTATTCGTTGCGAAGACAACGGTGATCACGTGGTACTAGCCAAAAGATAATCATGGTTCATCAAAGCCCTTAGTTGGCAGATTTGGATAGGGTCAAGGAAAAGACCCGTGTAAGCGGAAGACCTGCACACTGCCTCCTCGGACAGATGTAGCCAATTTCAAGATCTTACATACATGGTTAATTAATCCATAAAGATGGCTTCGCTTGAGGGTAGCGCTGACATATGGATATAATTAGCTTGTTTTAAAAATCCATAAAATAAGTTTTCATGCATTCTCATTATTTAATTTTTTATTTTTAGATGACCAAGTTAGACCCCCTGTTCGCTATCCTAAATGACCACAAACTTACTGGTCCCAACTATGAGGACTGAAAGCGCAACCTGTACCTGGTCTTAAGGATTAGTAAACATATGACAGCCCTGAATGACCCTGAGCCTGATTTGTCAGGACCCGATGCCACAGAGGCACAATTAAAGACGTTCATTGACTGGAAGGAATCTAATAAAATATATAAATGCTATATTATAGTATCTTTGCAAACAACTCTACAGAAGCAAGTCGAGGAGATGCCCGACGCTTCTGACATGATGTTGTATCTGAAGGAAATGTTTGAAGGTCACAATCGCGTTACGCGATACCTTACCATCAAGAAACTCGTCGGCACTAAGATGTCTAATGGGACGCTAGTTCGGGAACACATGATGAAAATGTTTGGGTTCCAGAACGAACTAGCAACCATGGACATTGTGCTAGAAGGTGAGGTGATGACATATATCTTCCTCTCGTCACTGTCTGGAGCCTTTGAAGGCTTTGTCACCAACTTTAATTTGAACAAGTTGGCTATGACAAATGCAGAGCTTCTGGGAGCGCTCCAGACAGCTGAGGATGGTTTCAAGCAGAAGGGTGAAGCACTTCACGTGCAACGTAGATCCTTCAAGAAGTCTGGTAAACCTCAGGGTAAGAAATATAAGAAGAAACCTAAGTCAGCGCCTGTGCAGGACTCTGCTGGGGCCTCTGGGTCTGGCGAATTAAAGAAACCAGGCACGAAGTGTTTCCGGTGTGGCCAGAAGGGTCATTGGAAGAAGGACTGCAAGAAGCCTCAGAATGCTGGTGAAGGTAATCTACAACTCCTAGTTGTTGAATCATTTCTTTTGAGTAATAGTTCTTTTGCTTGTTGGATTGTGGATTCAGGATCCACTAACCATGCCTGTAACTCTCTTCAGGGGTTTCGGGAAAGCAGAAAGTTGCTTGATGGAGATGTGACCTTAAGCATGGAAACTGAGGCCGTGGCTGCTGCTGAAGCTATTGGAGATGTTAATCTTAGTTTTTCGAATAATAAGACTTTGACTCTTAGAGATGTTTTTTATGTACCGTCCTTGAGACGCAATTTGATTTCTGTTTCTTCTTTAGTTAATGAAGGTTATTCAGTTTATTTTGATGCTTCTGGTGTATCGTTTAAGCTGAATGAAACTTTTATAATAAGAGAAATGGTTTAGAATCATCTCTATATTGTCAGTCCTAAATTTGAAAAAGATAACATAATAACTTCAGCATTTAATGTTAATTCATCTAAGCGTAAGAAATATTTAGAGAATTTAACCCAATTGTGGCACTTACGACTTGGCCATATTAGCTTAGACAGGATCCATAAGATGGTGAAGGCCGGGCTTCTGGAAATAGATCCTACGGAGATCCTTCCCACCTTTGAATCCTGCCTAGAAGGCAAGATGACCAAGAGGACCTTTAAAGGCAAGGGAGTAAGAGCTACTCAGATATTAGAGTTAATCCATTCAGATGTATATGGACCCATGAGCATCAAGGTGATAGGAGGCCATGAGTATTTCATCACCTTTACTGATGATTACTCAATATATGGTTACATTTACCTGATGCATCAGAAGTCAAAATCCTTTGACATGTTCAAAGAGTTCAGGGCTGAAGTAGAAAAGCAGGCATGTAAATGTATAAAAATCCTTCGATCTGATCGAGGAGGTGAGTACCTATCTGACAAATTCCTTGGGTATTTGGTAGAGCATGGGATAACATCCCAGTTAACTGGTCCAGGTACCCCACAACAGAATAGAGTTTCTGAGAGAATGAATCAAACCTTGTTGGACATGGTTCGTAGCATGATGAGTTATGCTTGTTTACCAACGACCTTTTGGGGATATGCCCTTCAGACATCAGCATATGTTCTGAACCACGTTTCGTCTAAATCAGTGCCTCAGACCCCTGGAGAACTGTGGTCAAGGCAAAAGCTAACACTACAACATTTCAGAATATGGGGATGTCCTGCACATGTATGGATAGATAAGAGAGAAAAGATGGAGCCAAAGTCAAAAGCATGTCTGTTTGTAGGATATCCCAAAGAGACTAAAGGTGGACTATTTTATGATCCTGAGGAAAAGAAGGTAATCGTTTCAATGAATGCTATTTTTCTAGAACATGATTATATTATGGACCATAAGCCTGCTAGTAAGGTGGCTCTGGATGAGCTGCTGGGTACTAGTATATATAACGCATCCGAAAGCATAGTGGGAGCTGACATCACAGACACTAATATACCAGATACTGTAGAACTTATTCATCCTGTAAAACTGCCACCACCTCGTCGCAGTGGGAGAAACATCAGAGCTCCTGACAGATAATATAGAGAAACCTTATTGGTTGATCCGGAAGGTCAGGAGGATGAACCACTGAGCTACGATAAGGCAGTGAGAGCTTCTAACAGCTCTGACTAGCAAAAAGCTATGGAGGTAGAAATTGCATCAATGTCCCATAACGTTGTCTGGACTCTTGTTACACCATCATCCAATATTAAACCTATTGGGTGTAAGTGGGTGTAAAAAAAAAGAGAGGATTTGATGGTACTATTGAGACTTATAAAGCTAGATTAGTTGCTAAGGGTTATACCCAGAGAGAAGGAATCGACTTTGACGAAACCTTCTCGTCGGTAGCTATGATAAAGTTATTCGGATCCTCCTATCCATTGCAGCCCATTATAACTGGGAGATCTGACAAATGGATGTCAAGACAATATTCCTCAATGGAAATTTGGAAGAAGACATTTATATGATGCAGCCACCAGGTTTTGAGTCAGAAGGTCAGGAATATCTAGTTTGCAAGTTGTCGAAGTCCATTTATAGACTAAAGCAAGCATCTAGAAGTTGGAACATTCGTTTTGATCAGGCAATCCAGTCATATGGATTTACTCAAAATGAGGATGAACCATGTGTATACAAGAGGAGTGATAAGACTACAGTGGTATATTTGATATTTTACGTAGACGATATTTTGCTCATTGGGAATGATGTTGGAACATTGTCAACGGTAAATGTCTGGTTGTCAATATAGTTTGATATGAAAGACCTAGGTAATACGAGTTATATTTTGGAGATCAAGGTAACACAAGATCACCAGAACAGGATTCTCTCGCTGTCACAGGCCGCGTATATAGATAAGGTTATGGCTAGGTTTGACATGCAAAACTCCAAGAAGGGTTTTATGCCATTTAAACATGTCGTAAAACTGTCTAAGGATCAATATCCTAAGACACCTGAGGAGAGAGCAAATATGTAGAAAATACCTTATACTTCGGCATTAGGTAGTCTAATGTATGCTATGCATTGTACAAGGCCAGATATCTATTTCGCAGTAGGCATGATGGGTCAGTTTCAGTCGAATCCGGGTCCAGATCATTGGACAGCTGTGAAGTATATACTTAAGTACCTTCATAGAACAAGGGAATATGAGTTAGTTTACACTGCACAGAAACTAACGCCGATTGGATACACAGATTCTGACTTTATATCAGATTTGGAATCCATAAAATCGACATCAGGATTTGTATTTATGTTAGGAGAAGCAGCGGTTAGTTGGCAGAGTGTGAAGCAAAAATACATCGCGAACTCTACCACAGAGGCTGAGTACGTTGCAGCGTGCGAGGCAGCCAAAGAGGCGATATGGCTCAAGAAATTTCTTACGGATTTGGGGTGCGTACCAGAGGCCCAGTTACCTATTGTGCTTTACTGCGGCAATAGTGGGGCGGTAGCACAAGCAAAGGAGCCAAGACATCACCAAAAGTGGAAGTACATCGAGCGCAAATTCCACTTGATTTGACAGTTTCAAAAGCAAGGGCGAGTAGTGGTGACACAGATTGCATTTACAGATAATGTTGCTGATCCTTTCACCAAGGCAATACCTATCAAGGCATTCGAGCGACATGTAGACGCGAAGGGAGTCAAAACCGTTTTGCTTCGCTATATCAAGTGGGAGATTGTTAGGATTGATATGTTCTAAGCTTGTAAAACTTTATATTTTGGTCTAATAAATAAAGATTGATAGTTATTATATGAGATGTATATAGGTGCGTAACATAGTTACGTGTTCTTTTAAGAACAAAGAGCCATGGTTATATGGTAGTCCACTGAGTTGAAGACTGAGTGGATTGGTCCCATATAATCTAAATCAGTTCGCAGCTATGATCAGGTTGGTTGCCTCATCATGATAAGCTGTTAGGGATGACAGTCTATAGGAAGTCTTCACCATGGTCATCACCAGGCACAGTGTCTGTGGCTGAATGGAACTAACATGGTATACAGATCAGTGAGCAGACACTGGTACACTAAGTCGTGTTTTTGCTTGGGGTAAAACGGTCCTAAACCCTGAGGAACCACGTCTGATGGACTAACCAGTTGCGTGGTGCTTTGGCGCACTAATGTGTGAGGATCTGTATGCAGTGATCCAAAATCATGGTGTACTGGGTTACCCGACTGTCGTTACATTAGCGTGTCACTCCTGCAGGCCATCCACACCCTTGAAGGGAGGTGCGTTCCTTGGTGTGACTTACACTGTACCAAACCCAGGCCTGGTGGTCATCAATTTGACTGTTGACTGGGTTCGATTACTCGACGGGGGTAATCAGAGGTACGATGTATAGGTCAACCTGGAAGGAGCCAAGTCATATGATCATTCGAGTCTAACGGTAGTCTCCACCGCTCGAAGTGAATCATGGCATCAACTGGAGGGACAACGAGTTTACCACTACTAAGCGGAGAACAGGGGTATGATGGAGAACATAGTAAGTCCGGGTGAATTGGAGTGCAGCCTGCGTCGCACTCTGGGTAGCCACGCAGGTTAACTCGAGCTCAGAGGATTGATGGTATACTCGGGTAGTGTGTCGATCGAGCTTGAGTTGGAAGCCATGAACCCCGGTCCCTGATGGTTCCACCTTATCAACATTATGTACGGTTCTTGAACCATCTCCTCGGAACACCATTAGCAGTAAGAGGAAGAAAGAAGTCTACACTTCATGTGTGCTTGGCACTAGAGCACTATGGATGCGTAACTACATGCGAGTACTAAGGGGTAAGCCCGAGACTAGTACAAAGGCGCAGGTAGTAATCCCTAGCTATAAGTGAACTTCGCTGTATAGGTGCGATGCACCGGGGTATGTTGCGAGTTGACTAGTTGACTTTGTTAGAGGCACCCTCCAGTGGCCACAGTTAATAGTAAGGTAACTAGTAAATATCACTTAAGTAGTGACCGCTAGGTCTCGCAAACTAGAAATTGTGAAATTGAGGCGTCAGGGCATTTTGGTAAAAACTCACTCTGCCGGACCTCACTTGTGGCCGACCCTAGCAGTAAGAGACCATACTAGGGCTGGCCCTATAGTGTGGGGATGAGAATCCTCTATCAATAAGGCCGGCCATAAGGATAGGGATAGGGTTTTGAATTGGTCAAAACAAGCCCTAAAAGTGGGAAAAACGGATAAATACAATGAAAGATAAAAGGGTGATTTTGGGGAGATAATTGTGGGAGGTTCTTATCCCCTTGGATCATTATCCAAGGGGGTAGGCCGGCCCTATAAAGGGAGCCTTATGGGGCCGGCCATGGTGTTGCAAAAACCAAACCCCCTCCCTCTCTTATCTCCCTAGATCTCTCCCTAATCTCTCTCTACTTTCCCGCTTGCAACTTCGTCTTCCTCGCGTGGAGTTTCGTAGAAGGAGAAGGGTCGTTCTTCGGAGGCACTCAGAGATCCGAGAGTGATATTCCGTGCATCGTGTGAGATCGGGTGAACAAGAAGGCATCATCTCTATTCATACCATCGGCTTCTTCGCGAACGATCTTCCGTCTCCATCGACAAAGAAGACAATTCTCCGCGGTTAAAAGATTTGTACGAAGGTATGAATAATCTAACACGTAGATCTAACAAGCTTTATGATTTGCATGCATGCTAGATAATCATTACGCTAGATTGCCGTTAGGGTATTCGATTCACGTGCATACATATGCACACATATGTAGATTTATTTCAATAAAAGTTTATATCGTGTAACGTGCACCATGAACGGTCTTTCGATCGCCAAATCGTTTCCGCTGCGAGCCTTTACCATGAGATTATTCCCAACAGGGTCCTCTTGCCGTATGTGCTCTGTATTGCGTAGTTGCCAACTATATGGTTTATATTGGCTTGTAAATATTTTTCCCAAAATAATAAAAAATTAGAATCCAATTCTTCATATCTTCCAAACTGAGAATTATGAGAAGAAGATGGCGTAAGAAGGTCAAGATATTAAGAGCTTGTTTGGTTGTTGCGTGTATATATGATGTATGTTTCTTTACAAATGCATTGTGGTAATATGTATGCAAAGAAACACATGTTCATAATTATACTTGTTTATGTATTTTTGTTATATGTACATATTTTTACAGGAATGGGGTCATGTTGGTTTCTCGAGTAGGAACCACATGTGCAAATAAGTGGTGGATTTCTATTTGTTCACGGGTAGAGATAAATTCTCAAAAGACCAGCTAGCAGCAATTTTTTTTTTTAATAAAAAATTGATTTAAAAAATTAAAAAAAAACTGTACAATCTGGCTAACCTAATTCACAATAGTACTACTACATATGAGCATGGCAAGGCAATCTAAACACCTAAAAGAAAAACATAAGCAAAAACTGACCCGTCTAATTCAAAAACTAAGCTGGGCAAAGCAAACCACCAAGGCTCACTCAACAAAGCTCTATATAATCAAACCAATCAATCCTTATTTTAGTCACATCATCTATTCCTTTTATTCACTCAACTCGCTAGAAAAATCTTATCCCCAGAGGATCTATGAGGATCCTTGACTCCTGTCAATAATACCTCTATACTCTCCAAAATTTTGTAAGCCACATATTTCCAAGTCTCCTCTACCTCATTAAAAAAACCTATTGTTTCTTTTTCTCCCAAATTCCATAAACTATACTAGAGAAAGCCAAACAGATAGCTTGACCTTGCAGAGTATTCCCCTTACTTAGGGGAACCAAGATCTAGCTGAAAACTCAAAAACAAAAAATAGGTGATCCACACTCCCTTCTTCCTTGACAATACTTATTGGTCAATTTTGTCCCCCGTTTTTTCACTGCATCCAAAGTTGCTAGTCTATTATGTATTGCTCTCCAAGTGCAGCAGCTGAATCTAGGAAGCATCGATTTTCTCCAAACAAGTCTTGCCCATGCAACAACTTCCTTCATATCTCTGACATGGTCCCAAGCTTCTTTAAAGGAGAAACCTCAAGATTTAGAGCTTTGCCCCTTTATACTCTTCTTATTATTATTACTTATACTGACTGTCGTCATCGCTTTCTACAAATCTTTGATCTTCTGATTCATAGGATTCGAAAGTTTCCACTTTGCATCATTTATCAGCTCCCCCACACTAGGATAACCCATGCCTTGCTCCATCATTGTCATCTGTCCCACGATATCTATAGGTCTTTGACCCTTGAGCCACGAGTCAATCCAGAAACTAAAATCAGACTGTTCACGGACATTGAATGTTAAAGTCTTTGTTAGTTGGTCTCTTTTAAGAAGAAAGTTATTCCAAACTGAAGAGTTGTATTTTAAAGTTTCAGCATTTCAAAAATTCTGACACCCCAAATACCTTGTTCTCTTCCAATTTGACCACAAAGATTGTTTTTTAGTGAGCAGAATCCATCCAAGCCTCAAAGAGCTAGCTTTAACAATATCCTCTATTTTCCTTAGCCCCAATCCTCCTCCGTTTTTTGGTTTATAGACTTGATCCCATTTTACATGAAAAGAGGCTCCTCTCAATCTCTTTATGTACCATATTTGGAATATCAAAAGCAGCTCCCCAGTGTAGTAATAACTCTGCAACACTGATTTGATCAACTCTGTTCACCTTGCCGAAGATAAGGTTCTATATGACCACATATTGATGGATCTAGAAATTTTGTTTATCAATGGTTTGAATGTAAACCCTTTAATCTTAGAGGAGGATAGTGGAAGACCTAATTATTAACTGTAAGAGTTCCCATCTTAAGCCCATATTCTTCAAAAATATGCATCATACCTTTACAGGATTTAGAAAGAAAGACTTGAGATTTCTCTTGACTGATTTTTAACCCTGACTCCTTCCCAAATTTATCCATAACATACATTATCTTGGCCAAACCAGATTTAGAAGGCTTCAAGAAAACCAACAGATCGTTAGCAAGCACCAGATCAGAGACTGCAAAACCTTTTCTAACCTTAAAGCATTTTCAATCCTTCCTCAGAACCCCACATTCTAGTTTCATAGACAAACATTCTATCATAATAGTAAAGAGGTAAGGGGATATAGGATTTTCCTGCCACAAACCTTTATTGGATTTGATGAACCATATTGATGACCCATTCACAAGTATCAAAAATGAGGGATTCCAAATACAAGCTTTGATCTACTCTATCCACTTTTTCTTAAAACCCATCCATCCCAGAGCATGAATAAGATATGACCTATTTATTGAATCATATCTCTTCATGAGATCCATTTTGATAGAAGCTTTCTAGGCTGATTTACTTCTGTAGAAATCCTTGACCAGTTCATGAGCCAACAACACATTATCCATGATTCTCCACCCTTTCATGAATGTTGATTGGTTTGGGGAGATCAACTCTCCAATGATAACCTGAAGCCTATTCGCCAAAACTTTAGTAATGAGCTTATACAAGCAATTGCAAAGATAAATAGGCCTATAACCCTTCATAGCTGCAGCCTTAGGGCTTTTAGGGATCAAAGCGATGAACATGTGGTTCATTTCTTTCAAAAGCTCCCATGTGGAAATTTTTTTTGTATAGCTTGCCAGATATCTTCGTTACAGATCTCCCAACATTTCTTGAAGAAGCAGTAATTTAAACTATCAGGGCTTGGACTTTTATTGGAATTAGATTCTCTGATGATCAACTTTACCTCCTCCTTTCTAATAGGCTTGATCAACCATTCAGCAGCTTTGGGGATAAGAATTTTCTTAAAAATAATTGGCTCAAACTCTGCTTTTTGTTTATGATCACACATCATTTTTGAAAAATACTCAACTGTTTCTCTTTTAATGCTATCAATATCTTGCATAGTCTCCCCATTCTCTAAAGTAAGAGAGTTTATGCCATTACCATTGCAACTGGCCTTGAAAGCAGAATAGAAAAACTTGGAGTTTTGATCCCCATGCCTCAGCAATTGGATTCTAGATTTTTGATGTAAATCTATTTCTTTTCTCACTTGGGCCTGCACATATACTGTTGCTTCTTATTTTTCTTCATCAATGAGAGTTTGATCAAATGGATAATTTTGTAAGGAATCATGTTTTCTTTCTAACTGAATTCTACAGCTTTTCGTTTTATAACCAGTACTCTATTGATGCTCTTGAATCCACATTTTCTGCTCATGCTTAACCTTTTTCAATTTTTGCACTACTTGAAACGAAGGATGTCCCTCTACTAACTCCTTCCAGGCTTTACGCACAATTTTCAAAAATCCTGGTTATTTAGTCCAACTATTAAAGAACTTAAAAGGTTTAGGTTCCCAACATTTCTCCTTCTTTCAATGCACTACCAAATATGCATGATCACTTAGAAGGGAAGCCTTGTAATCAATCCATGAAGAAGAATATTTGTCTACCCAATCAGAATTCACCAGCCCCCTATAAACCCTCCCCAATATTATATTACTTACGAATTGCTTATTGCACCAAGATAATAGGTGACCTTTGGCTGGATGATCTCTAAGATTCGAGAAATGCAGGCAATGATTAAATCTCATAGCATTAAAATCTCCTCCTACAATTCAGGGCTTAGTTTGCTCTGACTGCGAAATGGATATAGATTCCAATTCAGTCCAGAGACTCTTTTCTCAAGATATCTGAGTTAGACCCCAGACAAAATAAAGCCTTCCCCTGTACTCAATTCCACTACAATAGTGACTAGCTGTTTAGAGAATCTTATCAGATTCACATGCCAAACGTTATTATCCCAACACAATATAATTCTATGTTTCATAACCCCATCTCCATTTCCCCAAATCCTTCAATTCTGGGGAATACCTCTCCTCATCTTGTTCAACCGCTTATCATATGGTTATACTTCCACAATACCATTTATAGTAATATTATTCTCCTCCCATATAGTATTCATATATGTAACCTTCCCCTCCATACAAAGTCCCCTTATATTCCAAAATAGAATATTCATGGCAAAGTTGATGGATTTTTACCTGCAAACATACTCTTACTTCTTAGAATCCTAGATGAAACCTCCATTGGTTGTTTCCTGCTCATCTCTTTTCCTATCTTTAACAGAGATCGACCCAGTCATATGCTCCATTTTATTTGACCAGATTAGATTCTCCATTGCTACTTGTGCTGGAGAGTCCCCATAAATTCTCTCTAGTAAGTACAATGGTTGCTAATGGATGTCCCAGCCCTTCAAACCCCTCCTTCCTCCAGCGCAACTTCTCTCTCTTCTAATTTATCCTCACTCAACACCTCAGTTGGAACCTGAGAACAATTCCCTGATGGTTCAACAAGCCCATCCCTACTAATCACTGACATGGCAAAGAGGAAACGTCCTCTGTGCCTACACATGTCTCCTCTACATTTGCCTGATTTTCCATACAAAATTTTGATGAAGTACCCCTCTACATCTTACTATACAATTTCCTTATGTAAACACTTCTTCATCATTATTACCATCTCCTTTGATTAGCTCCATAACTTCAGCAGAAGACTGTTTCTCTACTTGGGCATCCGGGTTCTTATTAAGCTTCCCCTCTTGACCCATACTCTATTCCACCAGATAATCATTCTTCAAATGTATTTATTTCCCCACCTGGTTTTTAGAAATCTTGATAGTCTTTTGACTATACATCTCTTCATCTAGATCTTCTAGTAAATAAAAGGGATTATTGGTAGTTATCATGTCATTCACTTTTTCCTTTGAGCCTGCTTCTTCTTGGATAATCATTTTCCCACCAACTAACCCATCATCTCCTGCACTATTTCTGACCTATGTAGTTTCTTGTGTCACCAGGATAGAATCTTTCAAAGATAAAGTAGTAGTAAACACTCCAGTAGCCTTATACTGTATCTTTGATTCTTCCCTCTTGTTAACTGAATCCCCTCTAGTACCCTTTCTGTAATTTTCATGTGTATGACCTCTCAACCAGTAGACTTTACACCATTGCAGCATTTTCTCAAACACAAGCCCTTGCCATCTTCCCCCCTTTGATCCTTAGCCAATCCACACCTTATTTAGATATTCCTTGGAGATATCCAATAACATATTCATACGAGCCACAATGGGTCTACTCCAATTCCTGGATGGATTATCAAGCTAATGGCTTACCTAGCCCCCCAACTATAGTGAACAACCATTCTTCATAAAAGAAGTTAACCGGAAGACCCGAAAGGAAAATCCACACCAGAGCAATTGGGGATTCAACAGAAGGATTGAAATATGATTCACAATTAAAAACCTTGAAGATTTGCCCCTTAATCACGAACGATTCCTTCATGAGAACCTTGATGAAATCCTTTCTAGAACCTAATCTCAGTAGTGCGTGACGACCATCTAAAGCTCCAACATGGAAATAATCCCTCAGATTGATCCATTATTGAGCAATCACTCCTCTAATTATATCTATTGATGGATGCCCAGATGAAAACTTCATCACCAGAGTAAAGATTCAAGGGAAAAAAGAAAGATTGATCTCTTGATTTGAAAACTCCACAGTAGAGTACCCATCTTTGGAAAAATACGATCTCTGCTTCAGATGTAGATGGGGAATGCGGAGAGACGACTCTCCCCCAACCACCTAAGCAAACGTAGGTACAATACCTGATCCAGCCCCCTTTGGATCCGTGGCGGATCTAAGGCCATGAGGGAAGCCCTTCTTCTTGAAGCTCCAAGCTCTTAACCCTAGCAAACCTCCAAGGTCCAAACCCTTGCAAGCCTCTCTTCTTTGTTACGATTATAGTTCACCTAAATAGAGCAACAATTTTTAAAAAATAGATTAAAAAATAATTTATTTGGAAAGAACGGACCCAAAACTTTTAATTTAGTAGCAACGGACTTATATGACAGTTCAAATGCCATATAAGCAGTTTAATTGATGAGTGCCCCCAATACACAACAGTTTGACTACCGTATAACCTTATGTATGGTAGTTTGACTGCCTTATAACCTTATACGACAGTTTGATTGTCTTATAAAGACCAATGACTAGTTGTACGGTAGTCTGACTGCTGTATAAAGACCCCAACAGCTAATCGAACTGCTGTATAAAGACTATCGGGTAATATCGCGGGACGTAAATGGTTATTTTTTTCTTATATGACAGTTGAATTGCCGTATAAGTCCGTTGCTGCTAAATTAAAAATTTTGGATCCGTTTCTTCCAATTAAATTATTTTTTAATTTGTTTTTAAGAAATTGCTTTAACTAGAGTAGAGTAAGAAAACAACAAAAACCAAATATAAAATTATGTTTATACTTGTGTAAATAGAAGCCCACCCTTATTGGAATTTTTTTCAAAATATTATTAAAAAATAAAATATTTAACTAAATAGCGGCTGATCAAAACTATTTGCCATTCTAGCATTCTGACCGCCACATGGTAGGTCAGCACTGTAAAATGTGCTGCAAAGTTTTTTTTTTTTTTTGAGTTAAGATAAATCTGTTATCCGGATTAATGGGTTTAAACCCGGTATGTATTATGGATACCGTGTTTACCCGAAGTCCAACAAGAAAACGACTAAGTGTGAGAACATTATATAAGGGGGCTCCAGTTAAACCTGGTATTCAAAATACCGGGTTAAACCGCTAACCCGGATACCGGCTTTATCTTAACTCAGAAAAAAAAAAAATCGATACGCTTTACAGTGCTTATCTGCCATGTGGCAGTCAAAGCGTTAGAATGACAAGTAGTTTTGATCAACCGCTATTTAACTTAAATATTTTTTTTTTTAATAATATTTTGAAAAAAAAATCAACCTTATTTACACAGATCCAAACAATAACTAATAGTTTTATGTGTTTTTTAAGACTCAATTTTGTCGTTTGCGGGAAGAATTGATCGAATTTTCAAATTTCAATGGACCCAGTCCTAGCGAAGCGCAGCCGTCACTTGGGCGGCGGTGGAAGGCCGAAGTCGGACGGCGTCGCAAGAAGCCGCGCTCATGGCGGCGAAGCAGCAGGAGCGGCTGGTGCAGAAGCTGGTGTTTGCTGTCAACGGGGAGAGATTCGAGCCGTCGAGAGTCGACCCTTCCACCACCCTGCTCGAGTTCCTGCGCACCCAAACCCGTTACAGAGGAGCGAAGCTTGGATGCGGAGAAGGTGATGTCTGGATTTCGTTAGAGGGCGATTTCTCATATGGGTTTTGATAAGTACTTGATTGAATATAAATCAAAATAGAGAAGATTTAGTGATAACCAGGGAAAGGAGAAAGATCAGAGATTAGATTATGAGAGAAAATGAAGAAATACAGAGAAGAAGGAGAGCAGATAGAGAGATGATCGAGTGTAGAGAGTCAGAATGTGATACTATCATGAACAACATCATAATCCCTTATTGAATAACGAAACAGAGTTTAAATACAGAAACACACAATAACCCATCACAAACACACATAATTCCCATAACTACCCTATTAACGGCAAGTAGTTGCAGAAACCGTCGCCCTTGACATCGGAGTTGATCAGGCACGTATCAGGTTTTGAGTGCACGATTGATTCCATAAAGTTTTTTTTTTTTTGGGTTATCTGTTTGAGATGGTGATTCCTCAAATTGATCCTTTTTCCTAATCTGGGTTGAATGGGGTTTTGTGCTGGATTTGATTGGATTCTGCAATTCGACCGAATTCTGTTTGTACATGTGAATTGATCCTTTACATGTTCGATAGTGATGCACACTAATTGGTTGTGATAATGTTTCACCCGTCGCAGGTGGTTGTGGTGCTTGTGTTGTTCTTCTATCAACCTACGATCCCGTAAGCGAAGAAGTGAGGGAATTCAATGTGAGCTCATGCCTCACTCATCTTTGCGCTATCCATCACTGCTCAGTCACAACCACAGAGGGGCTCGGGAGTAGCAGGGATGGCTTCCATTCGATCCATCAGAGGTTTTCGGGTTTCCACGCCTCCCAGTGCGGATTCTGCACTCCTGGCATGTGCATGTCCCTTTTCTCTGCGCTTGTCAACGCGGATAAGACCCAGAGGCCCGATCCCCGTGAAGGGTTTTCGAAGCTCACGGTGTCCGAAGCAGAGAGGGCTATCGCGGGCAACCTATGCCGCTGCACTGGTTATCGACCCATCGTAGATGCATGTAAAAGTTTCGCAGCAGACGTTGATCTGGAGGATTTGGGTCTCAATTCCTTTTGGAAGAAAGGCGATAAAGATGTCGAGGCAAAATTACCGATTTATGTCCGTGGTGGAATTTGTACTTTCCCCGACTTCCTAAAATCTGAAATCAAATCCTCTGTGAACTGGTTTTCAAGCTCACTACAGAAGGATCAAGCTAATCCATTTACCACCCAATTGGGTCTCTCAATTGATATGGGACATACAAGCTTGGCAGAGGGTTGTTGGTATCGCCCTGCTAGTGTTGATGATCTTCATAAAATGCTGAATTCTGAGGAATTTAACAGCGCGAGCCGTGTAAAAATGGTTGTGGGCAATACAGGCTCTGGTTTTTACAAGGAACAGGACTTAACTGACAAGTATATTGATCTCAGGTGGATCCCGGAGCTCTCAGTGATTAGGAGAGATGACAAAGGCATTGAATTTGGAGCTGCTGTGACAATTTCTAGGGCTATTGAAGCATTGAAAGAAGAAAATGAAGGCCTATTATCGTCAAATGAAAGATTGATTTTACTTAAGATCGCTGATCATATGAACAAGGTCGCTTCACAATTTGTTCGAAATACGGCAAGCTTGGGAGGAAATCTGATCTTGGCGCAAAGGAATCAGTTTCCTTCGGACCTTGCTACGATACTTCTTGCTGTTGGTGCAACCGTTTCTGTTCAGATGGCATCAGAGAGACTAATTCTCACACTGGAGGAGTTCTTGGAGAGGCCTCCATGTGATTACACTACTTTACTTCTAAGCATATATATCCCTTGTTGGAATTCAGTTATCAAGGCATACTCAGATACTCACAATTTTATCAATTCCGTTTCTAGAGGAGAATCCCTTTTGTTATTTGAAACCTACCGAGCTGCCCCTCGCCCTTTGGGAAATTCCTTGGCTTATCTAAATTCAGCTTTCTTAGCTCAGATTTCGTTGGATGAAATGTCGGGAAATCATGTTTTAGAAAATATACGGCTGGCTTTCGGTGCTTATGGGATTCAACATGCAATCAGGGCAAGGAAGGTTGAGGATTTTTTAGTGGGTAAACCTGTCACCGCATCTGTAATGCTCGAAGCAATCAAATTGCTTAGAGAAACCATTCGACCCAATAAAGATACTCTACATCCTGCTTACAGATCAAGTTTGGCCGTTGCCTTCTTATTTAGTTTTCTTCAACCGCTTGCAAAGTGCTTTACAGAACCTACGAAGAATGTTCATATGGAAATTACAAGTGCTGCTTCAACTGCTGAGTGTTCCAATGGCATTCGCAATGAATGCGTTAATGTTTCATCTGATAAAGTTTCAAAATATGGTGATATTGATAAAAATGATAGTCATGATCTGCTTTTATCTTCAAAGCAGGATGTGGGATATAGCAGGGAATTCTATCCTGTTGGTGAGTCGACTAAGAAAGTTGGAGCTGAAATTCAAGCTTCTGGTACAAGTCCCTTTCCTTTCTATCTTTGCTTTTGTTTTTGATGTTGAGATTTTGGTTTGAAAGATATAGTCAGAAGTTCTTTACTTTCTCATTTCTTTCTATATGGATATTTCCACATCTCTCTTGTCTCTTCTTTTTTGAATAAACACTGGCATTTGTGTGTGAGTTTTGGAGAGGATGGAGATCCTACAACCTTGGGTTTCTAGAATTAGTATGCAGTCCGCAGATTGGTTTGTGAGCTTTGGATAGGATGGAGACCCTACAGCCTTGGGTATGAAGAATTAGCTTATAATAGCATAAGATGCAGGTTGTTAGGTTGTCATCAATTTATCGTCCCACTGCAATTTTTGTCACGTTGTAATTTTCTTTCTTCTTATCGGGCATGTTGAACATTTGTAATACTTGTTTAGCGTGTAGGATTGAATGGTGAAGTACCATAGGCTTGGCAATATTTATAGCTTCTATAAATTTTTTAGATATACACTACAAACATGCTTAGTGGGAGACTGACTGATAGAAAAGCATAATCTTTGTGAGTAATGTGGCCATGTGGGTGCTTTTTCTACGCCTCCCCCCCCGGAGTAGATGTCAGCTCCTCTCCTTGGGTCCTCTAAAGGTACATGCAAGAAGACCCAGTGTCTCTTGGAGCCAAGGTCCCTTCGACGATTAAGACAATACAAGGATCAACCCTCAAAGTATAAGTAGAGAAGATGGAGTTTCAACAACCATACCTTTGCTCGACATTTGGACCTATTTATAATGCAACATAGAGAATCTTGGCAATTGTGGAGGATATGGCTTCGTGATCCTACGAGATCATGCTGAGGATTATCTACACCTTGTGCTCCAATATCCTCGGACTGACCCTTTGTCCCTTGCCATATTCGAAAAGACGAATCTGAGCCGTTCGGGGGTTGGGATATCCTTGCTCAATCCGGTCCCAATATTATCACCATGATACCCAATGCCGGGATTGAGCAAGGATATCTCAGTTCCCGAATGGTTCATATTCGTCTTTTCAAATATGGCATGGGATAAAGGGTAATCCCGAGGATATCGGAGCACACGGTGCAGATAATGCTCGGCTTGATCTCGTGGATCACGGAACTATATGCATCGTAACAGCTGGGATTCTCTCCAATGCGCCCTCATGCTGTCGAAGGTATGGTTGTTTAAACTCCATCTTCTCTCCTTATACTAAGGGTTTGCTATACTTTTACATCCTTGTTTAATTTCAATACATTGATGCCCTTTTTTTTCATTTTGAAAATTCAACATAATTGTTACATTGCTGTCTAGTTTATATCATTATATCTATATATTGGTACTCTCTCTCTCTCTCTCTTGTGTGTGTGTGTATGTGTGTGTTTGTTATGCGTGCGGGTGTGGGTGTGTGCACCCGTGTGTATCTATGAATCTTTTGGGTTTTCTAAACTAAGTTAACACTATTTAGGTGTTATGCCAATGTTGTTAGGTTAGTGAGTGGAAGTTTGTCTGAACCTTTTTCAACAGTTATTGAATATGTGAACTAATTATACAGGTGAAGCAGTTTATGTGGACGACATTCCTTCTCCAAATGACTGTTTTCATGGAGCGTTCATGTATAGCACAAAGCCTTTGGCTCATATAAAGGGCATCAAATTCAAGTCTACACTAGCATCACAAAAAATCATCACTGTTATTTCCGTTAAAGACATTCCAGATGGAGGAAAGAATGTTGGATCTCGGAGCTTATTTGGCAGTGAGCCGTTATTTGCTAACTCTCTTACTGAGTATGCTGGTCAGCCACTTGGTGTTGTGGTAATCGGCATTCTCTTCTCATTATTATGAATTATAAGTTATACTTTATTACTGTGTTTTAAAATTTGTACGAAATTGAAAATACCCATTCATGGGTGTGTTGGAAAGCATTGTGCAATTGTCATCAAGAAAAAGATAAATGATTGAGCTGGAGTTCCTTGTATACTTAGAAGTTAGAACCTTTTGACTATAGCTAACAGAATGGTTGGTTGTTTTAGATTGCAGAAACTCAGAGGTTTGCAAACATTGGCGCTAAGCAAGCGATTGTTGACTATGACACAGAAAATTTAGAACCACCCATTTTATCAGTGGAAGAAGCTGTCAGAAGATCCAGTTTTTTTGAGGTTCCTCCTTATCTTTATCCAAAACCAGTTGGTGATTTTGCCAAAGGAATGGAAGAAGCCGATCACAAGATTCATTCAGCTGAGGTGCTTTTCTATATTCCTTTGCTTCTAATTCTTACCAAGTTGTAATAAATTTAGACCCTTGATGATGACTGGCCTGATGATCTTAACATGGTTGAGAACTGTCCTCATTTCTTGAGCTTCTTGACACTAAGTTAGTCTTTTTTATACAATACTGATATGACCTGAGTTTTTAAATGGGCTATTCCAGTGTTTTAAACCTCGCCGAGTTGACTGATCCGACTCGGTCCAAAACTCGATTTAGTAACTACTCGAACCAAAACTCGAGTGACTCGGGCGAGTCGACTCGAGTTTTTGGGGTGTGTGACTTGGTTTGAGTCTTGATCGTTGTATTTTTAGGGGTAAAATCGGGATCCGGTAGAACAATTTATGTTTTGTAATGACATGTTATTTGGTGATAAGCTTTAAGGTCATCAAAACTTGATAGATATCCATTTTAAAATTTATTTTTATGCTTTAGTTACTTCCTATTTATCATTTTTAAATGGAGCTATATATATTAATAATAATAAATATTAAAATTATATTATATTTTTCGAGTTTTGGATGTAACTACTCGACCGAGTTTTAACCGAGTTTTCGAGTCGACTCGACTCGGGAAGGTTCCGAGTCGAGTCGAGTCGAGTTTTCGGGTTTAAAACACTAGGCTATTCTATGTTATATAATTGAGCTTAGTGCATTGAAGTTGCTCATTGTGTTTACTTTTATTCCCAGGATTATCTTAATATGAAATTGTTGTTCTGCTTAAATTCTCATGGAAGGGCACACAGGGAGTTGTCTCATCTTTTTCTTTCATAATTTACATTAATGATCATCTATATAATTCTCCACTCGATCCCCAAACAATCACCTTGATCAGTTGATCGAAGGTCCATAACCACGTGATGCTCATTTGAGCAGCGGTACCCACTGATAATCCACCAAAAAAATGCATCAGAGATTGTCATGAAACTCCAACCATATGATTGTATCTGTGTAACATGTGCAGAGAAGTCGTATAAAAATTGGCTACAATTAACCTTTTAGATAGTGAACCAGTCTTCAATGATGGACCAATTCTTGGATTTTCTGGCGTTTCTACTTCAGACATTCCACACTAAACTGTTGATAATCATTGAGATATTAGTTATTTTCAATTGGTTAAGAAATATTTGAAATGTAGTGGAAGCATGGAGGAGATGATTATCCATTTCTTATTATTAATAAAGGATTTATTTGCCTTCATCCCAACTTGTCCATTTTTTGGGTGTCTTGTGATTTTGAATTGATTCCAAGACAAGGAACTCCCTTTATTTTTATTGAAGAATTAGAAAAGATGTAGTATCAATTTATTTTTGAATTATAAGATGGCACAGTTCACCTCCCATAGAAAGAAGTGTGAAGAAATAATAGAACTATGATTACGCTTCTATATGATGTAGGTTTTTATGTTCAAGAGAACTTTCTTTTTCTTACTCTATAAACTATCTGATATAAATGATTGTGCTCAGGTTAAACTGGGTTCTCAATATTATTTCTACATGGAAACACAAACAGCTCTAGCCATCCCAGATGAAGACGATTGCATTGTTGTGTACAGTTCAACTCAGTGTCCCGAGAACGCACAGGGTGTAATTGCAGGATGCCTTGGCATACCCGACCACAATGTCCGTGTTATTACGAGAAGAGTTGGAGGCGGTTTTGGTGGAAAAGCACTAAGAGCATTGCCTGTGAGAATCAAACTTTTTGTCATTCATCACAATCTATCCGATTAATGATTTCTTGAATGAATACTTCGCACTTTTTTGTGACAAATAAGGTCCAATCTTCATTCAATTGCGGTATTGATGAGTAATTTGTTGAGCATTTGCTGTAAAAACTTTACTTAAATGAACTAGCATCCACCATAGCCTATGAATGGAAATTCATGGTTTTCGGAAATTTATCCTGTTGGAGGTATGCAATCATAGTCTACAGAAGTCCAGATGTCGATTTTTGTATCAAATTTTATGTTTTATATCAGATTTTCTCAGTATAAAAAACAATATCACCCACATGTGATACTAATCTTTACATGAGCTCTGATAGTTCACCCACAAGTTGCTTATAGACAAATCGATCTATTGGGCTCACTGAGGCTTGCATGATGGTTTATGCCTCTGACATACAGTTATTGACAAATTGACTTTATGAGGAGTGAGAAGGTGGAAATATTTGCGTGTATCTTAAATTCGTTGATATGCTAACCAACTTATAGCATCATCGTTTCTTTGTAAACTAAGTGCTATATGCCCCATTGAAGAATTAGTTAATATAACTGAACTGATGAAAATCAACTGATTTTATAGAAATAATTATCTGCCTCTCTCTATTCTCTGTTATTCATTCTTGACAGTGTGCATGTGTTTTCACGGTTTATAGCCAGCCAACTATGGAATCTATGTAATTTTCTTGAGAAATGATATCCTTTTTCTGCCTGGGAAGTGGGAAGGTACACTCACAGTACCAACTAGGAGTGCTTGGTACTTTGCACTAAGAAATTCCATCTGCTGAACTCTCCAATGTTGCTCCATGTCCGTGGATTTACCTCCTTAGATGATGCTTGGAGTTGAGATTTCATATTTTAACATGCTTTTTAGAAATGTGAAATTCAAAACTTAAGCGAACACACTGAAGATCAAAGGTGAGTTGACTCACGGTTAAAGGTTTTATGATGTTTAGGTTGCCACTGCATGTGCGCTTGCAGCATATAAGTTGCGCCGGCCCGTTCGAATGTACCTTGATCGCCAAACTGATATGGTAATGGCAGGAGGACGACATCCAATGGAGATAAAGTACTCAGTCGGTTTTAAGTCGAATGGAAAGATCACAGCTTTGCACATAGATCTGTTAATGAATGCGGGTATATCTGTAGATATAAGCCCGATAATGCCACACAACATAATAGGAGCATTGAAGAAATACAATTGGGGTGCTCTTTCTTTTGATTTGAAGATTTGCAAGACAAATCATTCAACGAAATCGGCTATGCGCGGACCAGGGGAGGTACAGGGATCTTTTATTGCTGAAGCTGTAATTGAACATGTTGCTTCGACTCTGTCGCTTGATGTCAGTTCTATTAGGAAGAAGAATCTTCACACCTTTGACAGTCTTATGCTATTTTATGAAGACAGTGGGGGAGAAGCTTCTGAATATACTTTAACTTCTATTTTCGATAAATTGTCCTCATCTGCAAGCTATCACGACCGAGTTGAAATGGTCCAGAAATTTAATGCTTGTACGAAATGGAGAAAACGGGGAATTTCCTGTGTGCCCATTGTGCATCAAGTGACACTTAGGCCTACACCAGGGAAAGTGGGTATTCTCGGTGATGGTTCCATTGTTGTTGAAGTCGGAGGGATTGACTTAGGCCAGGGGCTGTGGACGAAAGTCAAGCAGATGACAGCATTTGCTCTTGGACAACTATGGGATGATGGTAGTCAAAACCTTTTGGAGAGAGTGAGGATTATTCAGGCAGATACTTTAAGTTTGGTTCAAGGAGGTTTTACTGCTGGGAGCACAACATCTGAATCAAGCTGCGAAGCGGTTCGTCTTGCCTGCAACCTCCTTATTGACAGACTTAAACCTCTTAAGGATAGGTTGCTAGAACAGATGGGTTCAATTACATGGGATACCTTAATTTTCCAGGTGATAATTTTTATCTTAAGCATTAGTGGACTTTTGGATTGGCTTTTCTATGTTGAAGCACTTTTTCAACTCAATAAAAAATTTTAAATTTTTTTATTGAATTGCCATTTATATAGTGAACATTTTCAAACTAATAAAAAAAAGGGGTTCCACTACGGTACCGAATAGCAAAAATTTGGTATCGTACCAAACCTATCTCCACCATCCATCTCATTTTCCATGCATCCTAGCGGTGGGAGCATTATTCTAGGGGCCATGGGATGAACCCTAAGTGGACGCCTGAGATCCACAATAGGGCCATCAGATGGTCCCTATGAATCTTGGTACGGTACAGAAGTGGGTACCATATAATTTCCCTAAACAAAATTATCAAGTTCTTCCTGCATTATCCCCCTTGATCCATGAGCCTTCTTCTACGCCCTTTTTGTCTTTATCCCATAAATATCATCATTACTTTTTCGTGAGCAATCCCAGTGTGCCAAAACTCGGTCCGACTCGACTCGGCTGAAAAATCCAGCCGACTTGGCTTGAAACTCGGACCAGTCACTACTCGGGTTGTGACTCGAGCTGACTCGGTCCGTATCTGGAACTACTCGGGCTATTTACTATTTTGAGATTTGAAAAAAATACACACACACAATATACTTACTAATGAAATCTTATTAATGGAAGTTACAAATCGCCTTTTACCTAACCTAGAGGTTTCAGAATTTGATGAAACTTGGTGGGGATGCTCTCTATGGCAAGTTGATCATCCTCACCAAAAATCAACAAATTCTATAACCTAGGGCATCAAATGTTAGAAGCTTTATTGACCGTTCATTTTAACCGTTAATTTGAATAACATATTTGATGCCCCTAGAGGTTATAGAATTTGATGATTTTTGGTGAGGATGATCAACTTGCCATAGAGAGCATCCCCACTAAGTTTCATCAAATTCTGAAACCTCTAGGTTAGGTAAAAGGCGATTTGTAACTTCATTAGTAAGATTTCATTAGTAAGAGTATCCCTCCCCTATATATATATATATATATATATATATATATATATATATATATATATATATATATATATATATATATATATATATATATATATATATATATATATATATATATATATAATTACCGAGTCGCCCGAGTCGAGTTTCGAGTCGAGTCTTTGAGTTACTTGACTTGGTGGACTTTTGAGTCGAGTCCGAGTTCCAGATTTTTAAACATTGAGCAATACAGCAGAGATTCATATAAGCCAAGAAAATCTAAAGTACAAAAGAAAAAGTAGGCAAATCATCTACTCCTTATCATCATGTGGCAGCCAGATTACCAATCAGAACCTACCTCTTAATCCATCCTCTTTGAGAATTTTGTCTGCTAAAGATTTGGTTTCCTTCAAGATATGCTTGAATCATCTCTTTTTCATGCTTATTGAAATCTACATCCATATACTTACATTTTACCCGCTGAAGCTATCATTGAACGCTCCATCCATATACTTACATTGTACCCTCTGCTCAAGGTAAATTTTACCCTTAATGCATCCTTTTTGAGAAGCTTGTCTGCCAATTTTTGGTGCCCTTCATGATATATTTGAGTGATCTCTTTTGCACGCTTACTGAACCCTCCATCCATATGCTTACATTTTACCCTCCTCAAAAATTTTATTTCTTGATGAATTCCAATTGGCACAGGGAATACCTTCATTTTCATTGAAGGTGGTTACATATTGCCCCTTCTACACTAGTAAATTCTGAATTAATACTCAATTATGAAAAATTCACACACACACACACACACACACACACACACACACACACATATATATATATATATATATATATATATATATATATATATATATATATATATATATATATATATATATATATATATATAGAGAGAGAGAGAGAGAGAGAGAGAGAGAGAGAGAGAGAGAGAGAGAGAGAGAGAGAGGAATGATAAAATGCGGCGTGCGGTGCGTGCGGTGTCGCACCGCAGCCGTCTGATGCACCCGCTGCGTGCGTGCGATGCACGCAGCGATGCATCAGACGGCTGCGGTGCGACACCGCACGCACCGCACGCCGCATCCTAACACGCCCCTATATATATATATATATATATATATATATATATATATATATATATATATATATATATAGGGGAGGGATACTCTTATTCATGGCCTCTTACTCATATAGTTACCTATGATCCGGGCCCTCAATTAGATCCCGACGTACGGTAGATGGGGAGTTAAAGCTATGGTGTCCGTATTAAATGCCCGTATTAAAAGCCCATATTAAAAGACCGCATTTAATGCTGACACCATTGCTTTAACGCCCCATCTAATCCGAACCGTACGTCGGGATCTAATGGAGGGTCCCGGATCATAGGTAACTATATGAGTAAGAGGCCATGAGTAAGAGTATCCCTCCCCATATATATATATATATGTATATTTGGTCTATTATTATATTTATTAAATCAACACATCCAATCATTTATCCAATCAATATTGGATCTGCTATGGATCCTGATTTTAAAAAGATTTGAGAGTTCCACAAGAGGATTGAGGAACAATGTATGACTGCTTGTGAGCAGGACACCCGCCTTCCTAAAAATCGTGCTAAAGCATTCCACTTTGCATCATTTAGCTAGTGGAATAGGGAAATCACCCCTAAGACTGTCTAGAAAGCCAAGAAGAAGAAAACCACCACAAGAGGACAAGAAATCCACCACCAGTGAACAAGAAATCCATTACTACAAAAAGGAAATCACAGTGTCATCTCTAGAATGCTAAGCACTATCACCCTTTGTCAACCTTTTGTACAAAAAATATGATATCATACCTGATTGTACCTAACCATGAAGACTTCACACAAGTAAACCAGAAGGGCCAAAACTACAACAACGTAGGGTCAGGTCTTATAATACAGACACAAGCATTTTTACGTATGCAAGTCCATTTCAAGTCCCTTCAAAGCCTTCTTCACCATTTCTTTCTATGTACTTTGTGGTCTAGCTCATCTCCTTGTCCCCTCTAATACATGCCTCCCTTTCTCACATGGTTCTGATCTCCGATATGGCGGTATATATGTTTGAACCATCTTAATATGCATTCCAACATCTTGTCATGTATTGTGCATCTTCAAGGCTATTTCAAAATTCCTCATTTCCTTTAGTCTTGTCCTTTCACTTAAGCATTCTCATGTTTATTGTATATTTCATCGGTGAATGTACTTTCTTTGCCAATTGACACTTTTGATCTATATAATCTAGCCAACCCTAATGTTGTCTCATCAAAATTACTCTTCATTTTCCCTGGCATGCGTTATTGAATATTGCTCTGGTAATACGTTTCTGCTTCCTATACCTTGAAACCTTTGAAAAATATGTTCCTTAATCTCTCCATAATATTATATAATCTATTCAAGGTAGTGAAAATTGTCACGCTAAGGAACTTTTTATCTATCAATATAATCGGTGCCTCAGTTTGTGTAAAGTTTCCTTCAAAGTCATATCGCATGTACTACATCTTGTAATTATTATATTTTAGTTCCCTATCTTTGAAAGTTTCCCCCAAACTCCAACTATGCGTTGAGTGTTGACCAATGTTCACAAATGTAAGAATGCAACATCTGCAAAAAAACATATTCCAGAGATCTCATCTCAGACATATACTGTCACCAGTTCTCTGTTACCAAAAACTCTGATTTTTTTGAATAAGTCTTGATTAAAACACGACTAATTTAGTCAACGTTCGCTACGAGACTCTTTCCCGTTTTTTTGAAAAATTCACGATTTTATGAAAAAGTCATGATTTCCACGTTTTAATCCCGATTAATTGCGTTTTAATCCCGTCATGTATTGTTCAAAAACCTATTGTAGCATCTATATATAATATGTTCTAAAATTCTACCGTTTGTTTCCCGACTCTTTCTCGACCTTTCCAACTTTTTTCTGATTTTTCTGACTTCTACCTTAGCCAATTTCTTCCCGACTTCCGACTTGGTAACTATGGTCACCAGACTCACCACCATTATTTGTATAAGATAAAATGGGATCAAGGCGGATCTTTGATGCAAGCCCATTTGAAATCTCATTGCTTTACCCACAAGATCTTCGCATATTTGTCTTTGCACCCTTATACATCTATTTATTGGCCTCCATTTAATATTGAGGGGTACATTTCTTTGAAGCCTTCCAAATAACCTTAGCTGGTTAGTCAATTATATGCTTTCTTTATGTATACAACAACTATATGTAGTTCCTTTCTTTTCTCGCTAGCTATTTCAAGTAACTGGTGCAGTAAGACAACCACTTCATTAGTGAAACTAGTTGCTATGAAGCTGAATCGATTATAGATAGGCTTGTCAGCTTCCTCGAAATTATTTGTATCATCCTCCCCTATAGTTTCATAGCATGCTTCGTTATTTTGCGCAAATTTGTGTATCACATGATTCTTTTAGGTTGGAACCACTATTCCTCTCCACTCCTTAGGGATGTTCCTTATTCTAAAACTTTGTTAGGCACATTTATTGATAACAGAAGTTCTGTTACACCCATATTTTTTCCCACTTAACGAAATATCCTCTGTTCGTATAGCTATTCCCTTAATTCATTCTTTTCAAGGTATCACATACTTTGGTGATACTAACCTGTCGATAATCCTTATGCATTCCTTGTATTTCAAATTTATCACCCAAGTCTATCAATAAATTTATTTAATACCTTTTGAAAATCATCTTTTCACATGCCCAGTATTCCAGAATCATTAATCAAAACCAAATCCGTCTCGTCCTTGATACAGTAAATAGTATATCTAGTCTTTCTTTGCCTCATTTTGGCCAAGTTTTAGTTAGCTTTCTCTGTGACGACCCCAAATAGATGGGATAATGCTAGAAGTTTATGATTATGGTTAGTTATCTTTTTCTCGTCCTGTGCTTAATCTGCTATATATCAGTTGGCATAAGCCTCACCTATAGCCTTTCCCATTAACTGCTTAGCCTCTTTATCATCAACCTTATATCTTCTGAAAATCATCCTTTCTATTTTTTTGCCATTTCTTAAATTAACGATTTTTTCCTTGATCGCCTTTTGAACCTCATTGTTGCAACCACTGAGATTTCTTGAAAGTGTGGTTGCGCAACCCTTATATTTCACAAGAACATCGTTTGCTACTATTTTAGTTCAATTTCTCTTCTAATTTCACAATATATTTTATGTGATTTTATTTCGCACTGATCCCCACTAACATTTTATCTTTGAAAGATGATTTAATTTTTTCTTCTACATTCCACAAATACATCCTAGCGTCATAATGAGTAATTCTCTCTTTTTCTTATTTCTAAGAAAAATATCCACAATTACTAGTCTATGTGATGTCTGTTAAATGGAATACTAGTGTGCTCTTATATTTTCTGGCACCTGTCTCTTATCTCATTGAATAGATAGCAATAATGGAAGTGCAAAGATAAACGTGTCATGTTAGCTATTCTGTTCTGACGATGTTAGGGGAACTGTAAAAGAACCGCATGTCAAAGTTCATTTATCTCTGAGAAGCAACTGGTTTAGGTCTATTAGGGTTTCATTTTATATTATTTGGATCTTAGAAGCCAATACCATTGCTCCTCAAATGTTCCAGTTGTAGTCTGAATTCTGAAATCCATTAATTCGGACAGTTTGCTAGTAATATTCTTGTAGAATATTAAAAATAGTTGCAAACTATTTTTAACCTTATATTGGCAGTCCCCAACCCTTTTATTTGCAGGCTAGTCTCCAAGAAGTCAATTTATCCGCAAATACTTATTGGGTCCCTGACTCTAACTCCAGAAGCTATCTAAATTTTGGTGCTGCCGTAAGTGAGGTAACTTCATGCACCTTTATGCCATTGCCAGTCTTATAAGTTGTTTGTTCTTGCTCTTGTAATTCCATGCATGTTTGTTGACTTT
>OX393552.1:24262443-24272443 GCA_947650365.1 Chamaelirium japonicum
TGATCTTAGTTAAAATGACACTCCTAATTTGCATATTTCTCTGCATATTTGTAGATTGAAGGTGCGTTTGTTCAAGGAGTTGGGTTCTTTATGCATGAGGAATATCTGGCAAATTCAGATGGTTTGGTGGTTTCAGAGGGGACTTGGACGTGCAAGATCCCAACTGTTGACACCATTCCAAAAAAGTTCAATGTTGAGTTGCTAAATAGCGGGCATCATCAAAAGCGTGTTCTCTCCTCGAAAGGTGTCATCTTCCTTTCCTATTTGACTTTTTGTTTCCTCTATTTAAATCTATTGTCTAACCAATTCTTTCTTTTCATTTAAAATTAGAGTCACATTTGCCGAAAGAATGAGTTATTGTTTCTCGAAACTACTTAGTAAAAGTGTGCCCCATTTTGTGAAATCAATTAGGTATGATCTCATCTCATACTAGCAATCAAGTGACAACTGACAAGTAGCATTTTGGTTAACAATATCATGGCCAAGGTTCTAGTAAGAAGGAACAAGAATAATGATGCATGAGGTTGCTAATTTTACATCAGTGGTTTAAGTGGTTGCATTATGCCTTACGTTACTGTGGAGAAATTTATAACCAAGAAGATTAAGTATCAATACCATGTTCGAGCATTAAAGAATTCCTTCCCACTTCCTACTTGGAATGACCTCCCTGTTACGCTTGATTTGACACCATTGTCATTAGGGAAACTTGGAACACTGCCTAAGACATCCCTTAACTCACTGACCAAATGGGCATATTAGAATAAAAAACAGCTACAAGAAGATATATATATATATATATATATATATATATATATATATATATATATATATATATATATATATATATATATAAAAGAGAGAGAGAGAGAGAGAGAGAGAGAGAGAGGAATGTTACAGTGAGCTGTGAGCTGTCGGTTTAGAAAGTGAGCTGCGGGTATTTTGACCCCCCTAGGAGTTTTGGAATTTGATGAAATTTGGTGAGGGTGTTGTCTAGGGTAAGATGATCATCCTCACCAATTTTCATCAAATTCCAAAACTTCTAGGGGGGTCAAATGGTCGAAGCAAAATCTACATATTTTAACGGTGATCGTGGATGACAGATTTTGCTTCAGCCATTTGACTCCCCTAAAAGTTTTGGAATTTGATAAAAATTGGTGAGGATGATCATCATACCCTAGACAACACCTGAACACCCTCACCAAATTTTATCAAATTCCAAAACTTCTAGGGGCATCAAATGTTAGAAACTTTATCAACCGTTTGTTTTAACCGTTAATTTGAATAACATATTTGATGCCCCTAGAGGTTATAAAATTTGATGATTTTTGGTGAGGATGATCAACTTAACATATATATCATCCCTACCAAGTTTCATCAAATTCTGAAACCTCTAGGGTAAGTAAAAGGCGGTATGTAATTCAGTAAGTAAGAGTATCCCTCCCCATATATATATATATATATATATTTCAAATAATTTTTAGGTTTGAACAGCAAAGATGATATAGAGAATAAATAAGTATAAAATCAATAGCATAAGTCAATTATCTAGTAAGCTATAACAATAACTTAAAATGCTTAAAGTACAAGTAAAAAGACGCTACCATAGGCATTGTATTGTTCACCATCAATAATCACTAAACGCTCAACACTGCCTCATTCCAAACGATATGCTATAGAGTTATATCAGTGCTATATCCCACTTCGCCTCCCTCGAGTGGCCCCATCACTCCCCTCTTTCTCCTCGCTGAAATGCCTCTCTGCGTGTGGGGATAGGTCCCTGTTGAAACGCGCTCTGCGGGCGGTGGATGTTGAGCTGTTAGTTCCACATCGGCTAGGGGTGGGAAAGTTGTCTTTATATACTTGTTCTCCCCTCCCCTTCATGATCGGTTTTCAGGAGGCACGAGATTCGTGACTTGATAGCATATCTAGGTCTTACTTCGCCTCCTCCGAGTGGCCTCGTCACCTCTCTCTCTCCACTGAAACGCCTTACCTCGTGCGAGTAGGTCCCCATTGAAATGCGCTCTGCATGCGGGCAGGTGTTGCGCTATTAGCTCTACATCGGCTATAAATGAAAAAACTGTCTTCTTATACCCGTTGCCCCCCTCCTCATGACCAGTTTTGAGGTGGCACGAGATTCATGACTTGGTATCACAGCTAGATCCCACTTCGTCTCCCCCGAGTTGCCCCGTTACACCCCTTTCTCCTCGCAGAAATGTCTCTCCGTATGTGGGCAAGTCTTCATTGAAACATGTTTTGCGTGCGGGCTGTTGTTGAGCGGTTAGTCTCATATCGGTTAGGGGTGGAAAAACTGTCTTCGTGTACTAGTTGGCCTCCTTCGAGTGGCCCGTCACACCCTGCTTTCTCCCCGTTGAAACGTCTCTCCCCGTGCGGGTAGGTCCCTGTTGAAACTTGCTCTGTGTGTATGTGGGTGTTGAGTGGTTAGTCCCACATCGACTAGGGGTGGTAAAGTTATCTTCATATACCCGTTGCCCCCACCCCTCATGACCGGTTTTGAAGGGGCACGGGGTTTGTGAATTGGTATCAGAGTGAGACCCCACTTCTCCCCCTTCGAGTGGTCTTGTTACACCCATTTTTCTTTCCGTTGAAATGTCTCTCCGTGTGCGGGTAGGCCCCTGTTGAAAAGCATTCTGCGTGCAGGAGGGTGTTGAGCGATTAGTCCCACATCGTCTCGGGGTGGGGGTGGGAAAACTGTGTTGTTGTATACCTATAGCTTTCCCTCAAGTGGCCCCCCCCTCTAGTGGTCCCGTAACACCTTTTTCTCCCTGCTGAAATACCGGCCTCTCCGCATGTGGATAGATCCCCGCTGAAACGTGCTCTATGTGCGTGCGAGTGTTGAGCGGTTAGTCCCATATGAGCTCGGGGTGGGAAAGTCATGCCTTCTTTTCCTCTTGCCCCGTCCCTCTCATGATCTGTTTGGAGGGGGTACATGACCCTGATTTGGTATTAGAGCTGGTCTCACTTCGTCTCCCCCGAGTGACCTTATCCTAAAATGCCTCTCTACGTGCGGGTAGCTACCTGTTGAAACGCGATCTGCGTGTGGGCGGATGTTGATTGGTTAGTCCCATATTGGCTAGGGATGGAAAAATTGTCTACATATACCCGTTGCCCCCCTCCCTCTCATGACCGGTTTTTTTTTTTTTTTTGGGGGGGGGGGAGGGGGCACGCGATTCATGACTCGTTCAATTCTGCTTGTGTTTTGGTGCAACCCATCAGGTGGGACCTCCGTCTAGTTTTTTGCTTTGCATGGCTGAATAGGAAATCAGTTCGTGACCTTTTGGTATACTGTCTCCCAACAGGTCACAGGAAATCAGTTCGTGAATAGGAAATCAGTCTGTGACCTTTTGGCATGAGTTTGACCACTGTTCTAAAAGGCGGTTCGGGCGGCCGCCTAGTGTTTTAGGGGGTTAGCCACTTCACTTCAGCATTAAGCGGCACTGCAGGCGGGTTGAACAAATGTGGGGCTTAGGTGGGCGTCTAGGCGGGCTCTCGGCAGGCTCCAGGCAGGCGGCTTCAGGCGGGCAGATTAGTAATAATTTTTCATAAAACCCCGACCTCACTCGATCCCCTCCTCCATTTTCACTACATAACTAGATATCCTAGATATCCCAAAGGCTCAAAAGCTGCTCTCTTTCCCCTACCTTGCAGTCAACCCTGACCCCACCCGATCCCCTCCTCCCTTTTCATAAAACTTTTATATTCAGATCGGTTGTTTTGATGTTTGCATATGTACAACTTTCTATTATTAATTTTTTATATAGAATTATGAATTTATATATATATATACATATATAATATATTTTATATAGGTGGACGCCTGCCTTTTTCTCCTGGCGCCCACCTAGTCGTCCGCCTTCCGCCTTGAAACCACTTGACCGCATGCCTTCCGCCTTCCGTTTTTTAAAATATTGAGTTTGACACATCGGGTTGCGGGGAGCAACATCGACTGATGCCCCATGTGGAGTGCTTAATTGTGGGGGAGCTTCCCCACCGGTGTTTGGTGACCGGCATGGAATCAAATGTTGATAAATTTCCTACAAAATCACCGAAATGTTTATTTTTCAAGGGTCCGATATTGAAATTGATCGAATTTTTAGTAGTTCCAAATTTCCTTTCGACATAACGAATTGTCGGTCAAAATGATCGATATTTGACCAAAATCCGACATCATGTATTTTTCCAGACAATTTTATTGAAAATTTTTATCTTTTTTAACAAAACAAAACGCATCTTTATCAGTAAGAAATTACATTTTTTCTCAATTTTAATTTTTTTCATACCACAATATTTTACTGTCATATTTATCTTGAAGTATTGCTGAAATATTCCATCTTTTTCATATAAAACGAACAAAATCGAAATTTGACCGAAAAACGATAAATTTCCATCGAAAAACACCAAAATTTGACTGAAAAACGAAATATTTCCATTGAATTTTGTCTTTCCATTTTACTATTTTTTCACCAACAAATTACCGAAAAACAAATTTTTTTCTTTTTTTGGTTGACCGACATGGATACCGAAAATGACGTTTAAAACCTTGGCGATTAGTGCATGTGGAGATCATCACAAATAGTACCGGTGCATGCAGAGACATCGATATGAGCAATGTGTGGGCACCGAGTGAGACTTATGAGGTGTCGGATTGTGGATTGACGGTGAATCAAAGTGTCAGGCGCATGTCGCGAGGCACGGTTGTTTAGTCACCAAAAGGTAGCTGTTCCAGTCGCCGATGACCGTGCTGATAGAGTTGTGGACAGATGGTTGGTGGTGGTGTCAACAGGCATTGGTATTGAATTCATAGACATGTGGCGATTGAAGGCTGATTACTGAGGTGGAGAAATGGCCTCTAGGCTTGAATCTCTTCCCATTAATCCTGTAAATTGAAGGTCCCTCTTAACCTCGATCCTATTATTCCTATGCCAGAGTTCTTTCTCACATGTTCTGTTTTCACATGTGGATGTAGAGTGTTCTCACAAGATTTGTTAGCAGAGAGCTCGACAACATGAACATACATAGTTATCGTTCGTGTGGAGTTGGAGATGTATGGAAAGCTGGTTGAAGATTAAATTAAGAAAGTACAAGTTCTATGAGTCATATCAATACCTATGACTAAAGATAAATGGATATCTACTAAATAACTGGCAGGATGAGTTTGGATCATGTCAGGTATATACCCGACCAAATACACTTGCCCAACCATCTTGGGCCTTAAAATATCTCATATTGTTTTTCTCCTTGCCTATCTTTGCTACCTTTTAGCTCCAATCATGCTTATTTATGACTGCAACTTGTTTGGTAGAGGAAAAATAGGGAGGAAGTGTCAAGAATGCTCATTAGGGAAACATTCTATTTATATTTTATATTGGTTAATATAGAAACAATAGAAGAATATTTGTAATTCTCATGCATACACCTACCTTCACACACACCACCACTTCCCTCAATTCATTGTGGATTATATATAAAAAGTTTGTCGAGGAGGTAGGAGAACTAGTGAAGTATGTGATCTTATTAAAATAATCTTCTAGCTGATGTGTATAAGATAAGGAAAAGTAAAGCATCCTAGAAAGGCGATGATTTGAGTAAAATTGAAATTGATCTATATGTGCTTGGCATGATCACAAAATTGAAGAACACTCTGGCTTTCACAATATTGAGGAGTAGGTGTGTAAATCGGACTCCCATGGATGGCAAAACGATCTCGAACATATATTTCAACCAAGGAATGTTACTCAACTACAACATTAGATCGAGAGGTAATGTCCTGCTTTGTGGTTTTTCAAGAGAAATGAATCTCCAAGGAAGAGGCAGTAGCAAAAAGTAGAGGCGATCTTTGACACCTTTAGCCAGATATGCATTCAAATGTAACAAAGCTGAATAAAAGAGAAGGAAAAAGAAATTGGCTGATGATGCCACGCAGATAATGAAGAATACAAATGATGTCAATGTAGTGCGATGTAAGAGAAGATAACCATGTCTAAGAAAATACTAGAGAGAATCAAGACCCTTCATGTCAAACTGTTTGTGATTTTTTTTAATGCATGTTGATATGCAATTAGGATCATCACTAGTGATAATCATACCATCCACTTATAGAAGTAAAGTTGTTTGACTTGGAGAAGATTAATAGTTAACCATGCATGACCTTGTTCACTTTGCATAAAGCCCATCTCAATAACTATGACCTTAGATATATGTATAGGAATGGACAAGTAAATCATACTTTATATGGACATATAAAATATAAAATAATTATCATGAGTTAAATGGATATAGGCAAATAAAGGTAAGAAAACACAACACATTAATGATAGCAGAATACAGACATTGGAAGAATAAGTGAAGGCCTAGTTGGGGAAGGTCATTAATGCCATTTGTCGTTCATTGGATGATGATGTTCTTAACCGATTGTGGATGAAGGATTTCCTATAGGAGTAGTTGTTGAAGACTTGAAGTAAGGAAAAAAATATTCTTCACTTTGGCAACCAAAGTGGCGTTGACATGAGTACATATACTACCTCACATTCTAGAACCAAGCTCATTGATGTACGATATCATTGGATTTGAGATGTTATGGAAAATCATCTTATGCAGGTAGTAAAAATTGACACCAGTCAGAATCCATCAAATATAATGGTAAAATCCATATCAAACACTTGAAGCAAGCATTGTGTATGAGGAGCCCTCATGAGAATGGAGGGGGAGATTGTTGGGGTCCACCCTTGTGTTGACTTCAACATGAATTGGGGGTCTAACCATTTTGGCACACATGGTTTGGTCTAACTATGCATTAAATGGAGTTGGTGAGCTACTCTTCATGATGCATTGGAAAGGCCCATATCTCTTCAATTCTCAAAGTATCACATTTACTTCGACATGTTTCAGGACATTGGAAAGGAGGGTGTGATAGTTTATCTCCCCGTAAATATCAAATGAAACACATTATATCCATGGATACTCACAAGGTTCCTTTATATGAAGGGGTGATGATGAGAGTTAGCTGTCGTGTCTAGCACATATCCTAGCACAAGTGTAGACTAAGGTGATATACCAAGGTGTATCAGATCCTCTTGAGCCATAGAGAAAAGGAGAGCTTTGTGTGTGTGTGCGCGGCATGGGTAAAACTCAGGAAAGTTCAGGAAAAAAACGAGTAAAAGTCGGGGGAAAGAACGGGTTCGGGTTTTAACTGTCAAGGGTGAAATTAGGAAAAAAATCGACAAGTTTGGGGCCTTCAAAAGTCAAGTTTTTAGCCTACATTTAAACAACTAAAATATTTCTAACGCGATTATAAGATGATAGGTCAACAACAACAAATCAACTAAGTTATTCATGCAACTATGCAAATGCAAGTAAACAACAAAACAACAACCTGACAAAGTAACATATTAAGTTACGAACATCATGATAAGTTGATAACGGCATCCCAAAAGAAAATATTGCTAAACTTAAGATGTTCATTGTCCAATAGTCACTAATTAAAATAGAATAGAAAATAGAAATTAAGCATTTATCGTGTCGTCGAGAGCATCCAATGCTAAACTTGCATCATTTTCTCTTGGTTCATGCTCTTCATCCTTCATGAATTCAATGTCATCGGAAGAAAATTGAATTTCAATGTAATCGGACTCATCATCGATACAGTTACAAAGTTCGGCAAAAAAAATACGTTTTTTAAACTTTTTTTTAAATAAAAATGGTAAAAAAAGGCAAAATTTTGTAACTTGTAAAAATCGAAAAAAATGGTAACAAATTGGCTGCCCATTAAGTCACGTTTTAAACGCGTTTTTTTTACAAAAAAACACTGAACTTTGTTACTATGATGTCGGTTGGAAAAGACGTCACTACGGTTCGTTTCAAACCCTGCCCGGAGGCTGGTACTTGTGCGGATCTACCAGTAGGTTGTAACCTACTACCGAAGAGAGAGAGAGAGAGAGAGAGAGAGAGAGATTCCTCAAGTTACGGCTCATTGGCTTAGGAAGATCATTGTAGTCTATTTTTTCAAAATTCCCCTTTTATCCTTGTTGTTTTGAAGCTTTCATACACCAGACTGCCACTTGTATATCTAATTGTATGATACTAAAATGAAGCTCTATCAGCCGTGTTGTGGCACGTGGACCTCTCTATTGAAGAGCCAAAATCATTATCCCGTGTGTGAAAGTGCCTCTCTCTCATAAGTCCAATTAAAACCTATTATTAAGATGATAAATACATATTCAATGGCATTTAATGGTCATTAGTACTTCTCTCTCTAACAAGTGAATCACACCCGATCGAGTACATCACCCTCACTCAAGATTGCACACTTTTTCGGTCTGTGCCAAGTGGCATGCATCAAGTTCATCCGGGCATTGCCCGTGTTTCGTACTTGTTATTTACTGTATTTAGTGCTTCTAGATGAAAACACCCATTCTCATTCCTTTAGTCATCAGCACTCCATCATCTTAGTCAGCAGGGCTCTCTTCCTTGATGATCTACCGTTTCTAGTTTATTGACTTGGGCCATTTCGTGCAGCTTCTGGGGAGCCGCCTCTACTACTAGCAGCCTCGGTTCACTGTGCGACACGAGAAGCGGTCGGAGCAGCCCGAGCTGAGTCGGACTTTCGCACTGGATCCAAAGATTCTCTGAAATTCCAACTGGCTGTTCCTGCGACAATGCCGGTGGTCAAGGAGCTCTGTGGCCTGGACAACGTCGAGAGGTACTTGGAGACGTGTTTGTCGTTTACCGATTCCGATCAATCAGCTGTATCATGATGTGTTCCGGTGAGAGAACCAGCCTCTGACAAATTTTATTGGTTACTCACATTTTGAAGCATACAATTATAACCAATAAGCTTTTGGAGACACTGGAAGGGGATGAGACTAGTTTATGATACCAGAACATATAGTTTGTATGTATGCATTCATGCATTCCCAAGCAAAGTGTTCAATATTGGGGAGATTACCCCTTTCAACGTTTGTATCTTCAGATGTGATGTATCAATCTAAATTTCAAGGTTTATGATCTTGGGTCTGGAGCTTACCCAAGAATCTGAGGGCAGCTTGGAAATCAAATTTTGTGTCAGAATCCTAAACTTTTCCTATTATAGGGAGCCATATAGGCTTCCCAACAAAATTGGGAGCGACTTTTTGGAACCAACTTTAGGGGACTTTCTATTCTTTTCATGTTATTTGAAACTAATAAGGCTCGTGCTTGTCGGCACTCCACTAGCCGCCTTCAGTGGCACTACCCCGTCGACTCTGACAACCATGGCCCAGAGAATATCATGCAAAAAAGAGGAAGGAACCAAACAGTTAATTTCAACTATTGATTTGAAGAGCACATTTGATGTACCTAGAAGTTTTAGAATGTATTGATTTTTTGTGAGGATGATCAACATACCATAGATAACACCTTTACAAAAAAATCAGCATATTCTGAAACCCAAATCCAGCGATTAGGATGATGGGTCAAATATGTTTCAGAATGTGATGATTTTTTGTGAGGATGATTAACATACCATAGATAGCATACCCTCAAAAGTTTAGTAGATTCTAAAACCTCTAGGGCCATCAAATGTTATAAGCTTTTTTGTTTGTTAATTTCAACCATTGATTTGAAGAGCACATTTAATGCACCTAGAGATTTTAGAATGTGCTGATTTTTTGTGATGATGATCAACTTACTATAAATAGCACATCTATAAAAAATCAGCACATTTTGAAACGTGACAATTTGGGTGCCACATGACAATTTTTAACTATATTTATTTTTATAGATGATCAATCCACTCTATTTAGATCAAGATTTTAAAAAAAAATTCTAAAAAAAAAACTTAAAACAACCGGATCAACGGTCGACAAATTTAACGGTAAACTGTAGCATGCAAATAGCCCTTGCTATGGTTAATTTAAAAATGCCACTTAGCATATTTTTTTTTCAAATTTTTTTTCATGATCATTATTAGGAGGGATGTACCCACCTTGACCAACCCCTAACCCAG